>VDFB02331428.1:0-109157 GCA_007258455.2 Sequoia sempervirens | reverse complement strand
CACCCTCAATCAGATGAGAAAACTAAGGTTGCTACTAAGTGTTTGGAAGGATATCGACATTGTTTCACTAAGAGAAACAATCTCAATGGGTAGATTGACTACCACTAGCATAATGGTGGTATAACACTTCTTTTCATAGCTCATCAAAAATGTCTTCGTTTTGGCACTATATGGATATCATCCTCCTTCCATCACATCGTCATTGATGGTGTCACCAAGAGTTAAGATAGTAGAGGACCACTTGCTTCATCAACAATAGGTACTTTCAGGACTCAAGGAGAATTTAGCCATGACACAAAATCCAATGAAGCAACAGGCGGACCAACATCGTAATGAAAGAAGTTTTGAAGTTGGGGATTGGGTCTTCTTGAGATTGAAGCCTTATAAGCAAATCTCACTGAAGCAAAAAAAAATGAACAATAAGTTGTCTCCAACATATTATGGCCTATACCAAATCATGCAAAAGATTGGTAGTGTTTCCTACAAGCTAGAGTTGCCGCCAACAACAAAGATACATCTAGTTTTTCATGTTTCTTGTTTGAAGAAGGTAATCGGGCATAATATTCCATCTCAAACAGTACTACCAGAGATCGATGAAGAAGGAAGAATCATATTGGAACCAAAGTGCATACGTCAAACATGCACAAAGAAGCTAAGGACTAGAACTCTCATTAAGTATCTCATCTAATGGAAGAATTTACTAGTTGAAGATGCCACATGGGAAAACAAGGAATTTATTTGGAAGAATCCACACTTGATTAGCATTGAGGACAATGATTCTTTGAAGAGGGAGGGAATGCTACACCCTTAATATTAGTGTACACCAGGTTATGAATAGTCGGCTTATGAATGTCTTAACTCTTAATTAAGTCATTATCATTATTATATTGATATTTAGTTATTTAGGTTAGCCTGAGACTTATATAGGGATATCTAAGTTGGCTTGGGTGATATCCTAGGTATATATAGGAGGTAGTGAGTCTTATTTCATCACCATATTGTGAATTGTGTTCTCATTGGAGATATTTGGAGGTTTCCCCCTCGAAGCGGCTTATTATTCTCAATTATTATCAAGTATTTTCATCATATTTCATATCATATTCCATTGTCCAAGTTATTTCATTACGTACAATAATTTGAAGATATAAAATATTGTCATGTGTTATGAGTACATTTCCCATATTCATTATCTTTGGTTTGTAGATTTCATGAAGGATTTTAATAGGGATCCACCAAAACTATCAACTTGGATTACTTTGATCTATGGTGCACTGATATGGAGTTGTTAGACTAATAAAATTTTGGAGATGTGTTAGGGTTCCATATGTACTACTCATGTGTCAGTCCCACCTTTTAGTTATATATGATGTTGGGAGAGTGGAGAGGGCAACCAAAATTATCTGTGTGGATGCATGAAACGATGACACATCAATATTGAGTTGTTAGATTGACAACCTTAATATGATGCATAAACTATTGATCTTGGGAAAGTTGAATGATTTTGAAGTGATCTTACAATGTGCCTTTCTTATATACATTTGAGTAGCGGAGGAGCTTTCCAATGCCAATATGCACATGTTGGCCAATGACAAAATGATGTGTTAATGTCAGGTTGACAATATTATGAAGGTACAAAATCCAACCATGTGTTCAACCTAATGTCACTATTTTTTGGATTTTATTTATGTATATGAAAGGTCCCACCTTTCCAATGTGTAAATATTGATGAATGACACATCGATATTGAGTTATAAAACTGACAACTTCATAATTGTGCATATAACATTGATCTTAAAAAATATTGAATGATTATGAAGTGTTCTCTACGTTCCTTTCTCCTTTGAACAACAAACCTCTAGAAGGCTTAAAATCTTTGTATCAATAAGATCATATGAAAATAATTGACTTTCCTTAAGCTAGTGTGGGAATATAAAAAGCATGAACTCCACTTAAGAGAGATAGTGAAACTATAAGAAAATGTGTGCAAAAAAATCCTACTTATAAAGGAGACGCTAATTTTCTTTAACTAAGCTTGAAGATAAAATCAATTTCAGGACCTATCTAAAACCTTCCATCCATAGACCAACATGCAAAAAATGGTAGAATTGCATATTGGTTCACCTTCTCTGAATTCACAACATTATGGGTTTACACACATAGGATGAAAACTTGTCATACTTCAACATGCTTACAATAGAGTGCTTCAAAACTATATGGGGCATATTCCTTTCTAAAAATGTCTTAAGTTTCAACCAACAACACTCCTTAACATCTCCTAGCATGCACTAAAAACTTTGAATAAGTGCATAGAAATGAGAAGTGGATAAATCACAATAATTCATCCAATATATCTAAGACCTTCTTCAACATGTCTAATAAATCCTTTAATACAAATAGAAAAATTTCCACAAAGTGCCATGATTCCCATCGTGTACCACACACCTTTCAATTGATAATACAATTTGGCTAGATCTTTGGAAGGAACATTTCTATAGTCCACACCATAAGATTAAACATTTACACTATGGTCATTATGCCATATTATAAATAGTTTGTGAGAGTTCTTTCATTCTCAACATACTATAGTACTTTGGTTTAGATATATTCTTTAACATTGAGCTACTCAAATTGTACTTCCCTCGACTTCCAAAGCCAACATAATCTCAACATCTTGTAGAATTGGATTTTTCTCATGTAAATCTAACTATGAATATTGTTAAAATAAGGTAAAGACTACAAATGTTAGCCCTTCAAAGAGTATGCAAATATTATTTTATTAGTTTGGATTACCCATTAAGAGATTGTATTGAAGCAAATAAAAATTAAAAAAATGATGATAAATAAATGCATGACACACTGTATATGTGGAGAAACACTTGTGGGTAAAAAATTGACCATTAAACAAAGACACAAGTATATATTAATCTTTAACACAAGAGTACATATGCAACACACTTTCTCCCTTGAATCTAATAGTGTTATAACTGAAACATCAAAAAAAAGGTTGGGGGAAAAAGGGGGTTCACCAAAATGATAATAGATAAACCTATTCTCCTTTATTTCATTAGGAAATGAGATCCACACAAATAATTGACTTACAACCCTTAAGTGAGTCAACTCAATGAGTGAATCTTCATATTTCCTTATGATTGAAGGACGGAGATCAAGGTCAAACAACACTTTTGGGAGAAAAACTAAAAATAGTAAACTAACACCAAAATGCAACTTAACACTTGAAACAGCAATTTTAAACTCAATACTGACAAAACCTACAATCAAATTACAAATCAGAGAAGGGAAAATCTATGTGTACCTTTCGCCAAAAGTTAGTTTTTGCAGCTGATCTGGGACTCATTCGCCCACGGGCGAATAGGTCCTTTGTTAGGGTTTTTCTGCAACTTTCAAGAGCCTTCGGTCCTATCTTCACACTTTTAGATTCATTAGGTTTTAGTGTTGGAAAATCGGAAATAAATTTTGTAGATGAGTTTTTGTGAGATGACAACTTTTATGATGACTTTTGCAAATTTGTCAACTTCTTCAATTTTTCTCTTCAAAGGATCTTCAAAATTTCTTCCACCTAGATCTGCAAGCACAACATGAAAAGGGAAAAATTGTTTGTTTTGATGAATGGGGGTTTGCCTTGGTTAAACCCCGTTTTGGCAATCAAACCTTGAAATGAAATGAAACATGAAAGAGGGAATGGAGAATGAACAAATCTATGTTACCACTCAACAAACCCTTGAATAAACCTTGGAATGTAAATCTGCAACTTGCATGAAATAGCTTCAATGGATGTGGATCTTGAACCTTGAATCTTGCTCAAAATAGTGCTTTGAATGCTTGATTTGATCATGAAACCTACATCACCATATTAGCTCCAAAAACATGCATGATGCAAGAAGACTTTGACATGAAAATTGGATCTTGATTGTTGCAATAAAATTTTGATAAATCTTCTCTTGAATGCCTAAGATCACAATATTTGCTTTAGAAATGCTTCTTGAAATCTTCTAGCTTGAAAACTCTAGGTGAAACATAATGAAATAACCTTATACTTATAGATATATATCCTCAATTTCTCAAAATTCAAATATCAAAAGCTGACATTTCAATATACATTTAGAGATATTAAAATTCGGCCAAAAACATAATTTAAATTTAGGTCCTCAAGTCAAGGGAGGACCCATTTTCCCATGCACGAATGGGTCCCATGTCCTTAAACCTAGGACACACATTTTTCAATGAGAAGTGTTATGTTAAGGCATTAATAAATGTCGGGTTTCCTCTTCAAAAAATGTAATTAAATAGGCTTGGTAAATGAATTAAGGGGCCAATTAAGGAAAAAATAAGCTCAATTAATTAAAGGAGCCCTAAATAAGTGTGAAAGTGTAAATAAGTACAAATTACAACATTAAATTAAGGCACAATAAAGTCCAAATTAACTAGAAGGGCCCAAACAAGTGAGAAAATGTAAGGGATACATTTTCCATCACTATATTTAGCCCCCACTTTAGTGAGAGGACGACCTTGCATCAAACTCACACTAAAGTAGAAATTCAAAACATATGTATGCAACAACAACAAGATACTCAATCATACAATGCAAAAGACTAAAAAGAAAAAGTAAAAACAAAAAATGGTGAATCAAGCCTCGACTGTTTGTCCAACGTGATGTGGATCAAGCCTCAGTTGTTTGTCCAAAAAAAATATTCACAAGCAGAACATGATGTCCACTATGCAAGCAACAACACACACTCACACGGGCTAATGGAACCTCAAGCTGTCCACTAGGTGAGCCCCCAAAAAGTGGCTAAGTGAGAAGTCTTTCCAGGTCTACAGGCTCTCACTGTATAATGAGAAAGTCTTGCCAAGTCTATAGGCTTCTCATCATACTAACCATACCAAAGCTATACCTCTAATAACTTTGATAAGGCACCACAAAAATATGAAATTTGAGCTTCATAAGGTTAACAAGTTGTGTTATGCTGAACACTTATGAAAAAATACAAATAAACATGTTCAAAGGGATTTTGCTTAGTTCATGTAAGGTCTCCTCTTAGGGAACATCGTGCCTAATGTCTCCAAGAGAAGACAAGTCTAGGATAAAATATCCACAACTTAGGGAATGCAACACATATCATCACCACTAAGAGGAAAGTCGTATGCCAAGAAAGGTCACGCTCTCAGAGGACATCAAACCCAATGACACCACTAAGAAAAAGACACATCACAAGAAGAAAGAAAATCGCACAATGAAACATAAGGAATGCCAAA
This sequence comes from Sequoia sempervirens, assembly GCA_007258455.2. Taxonomy (NCBI): domain Eukaryota; kingdom Viridiplantae; phylum Streptophyta; class Pinopsida; order Cupressales; family Cupressaceae; genus Sequoia; species Sequoia sempervirens. The sequence goes on along the minus strand of VDFB02331428.1, from coordinate 103,883 downwards.
AATTTCAAAATAATAATGCCAATGTATGCCCCCACTTTAAAGAAATTACTAACACCATTGTTGTGAGCAATTTACTTTAAAACTTAGCAAATAATCAATGCTAAACAATAAAGAAGACATGAGAGCTTATTTGGAAAGCCCTATGCCAAGTCATATGTTTCCAAGAGAAGCTATGCCATGAAAAAGAGAGGAAGGGGTAGTCCCCAACATGAAATACCAAGCACATAAGGGATCCATAGATTTAGGGTCAGTATGTCTTTGCTACAATGTTGTTATAGAGCTCAAAAATGTCATCATTCCCCAAATAATCATAGAACAGGAAGAAGGACACATAGAGAGCAAAAACAAAGAAAAAGATTTTGGGTCAACATGGAAGAGATCTAAATGTCTCAATTCCTTGCATCATCCCCAAAAGGAAAACTCAAGACAAATGAAAAGATAAAGGTTTACGACATATAGAAGAATGTAGATACAAATAAAAGAATGCACATGAAGAGATACATCAGACATAATAGTACATGGATCACATTACACACATGCAATCACATAAAGAAACATGAAAACAGAACAAAGCAAAAGATTAGCAAGCGACATGTGAGTCAACCTATAGCAGGTCATATGCATCCCAATCTTGTTCGATATATGCAGAAGGAGGATAACTAGCCAAAGGGACAACATCAAGTGCCAAACTAGGACAAGGCTATATAACCCCTTGCACCCACTAAGTGTAGGACAAAGATGAGCCAAGATAAGTGATTAGAATGATCTCCTTGCAATATAGAAAATGATTTGCAATGAATGTAAGGCATGCAATAGTGATGTTTATTATCCTACAACTATCACATGGCAAGGAGCAAAGTTCATGTAATTGCTATCCAACTATTTTGTCATAAGAATCGTGATCATTAGGATAAAAATCACACAATATTATCTTTAAGGCAGGACACTCATCAGAAAGATGCCCAAGAGTTCTATGATATGCACAATAATTCATGTTTTTAGGCTTGGTTTGTGATTCAATTTCAAGATGTAAAAGACCCAACATCTCAAGTTGCAAGATAGTAAGAGGAGTTGGTTGTTGCATGAAGGGGTAAAATGATGCATTATTCTCAAGGTTGTCAAGGCAAGTGTTTATGAATTCATGCATGTGGTCATCATCTTCTCCTATGATGTCAACTTCACGAGGACATTTATTAGGAGTTTATTGAGCATGATTAGGTTCTATTGCATTAGGATCATTGCCAAAAACACAAATTGAAACATCAACTAAAGATGTTAAAGACTTCCATAGATTACCAATGCACATGTTCATTATGAAAGAATGAATTGAAATGCAAAGAGATTACAAATTTTCAGATCTTAAGCAAGATAATTTTATGATTATGCTATGCAAAAACCTGAAAATGATGTCTTTTAAATGCAAATTTGAATTCACACAATGCATTGAATTTATCAAATGAAGCTTAATATGATCAATTTGAGATAATAGAAATTCTGCAAACTGTAACAACAAAATAGAATACAGAAACAAAGATTTTAATGCCCATAAATGCAAGAATGAGACAAATGATGTCCTAACTGAGGGTTTTGAAAAATGAATTTACAGATTTCTTAGTGGGTTCCTATGCTTTTACATTCTAGAATGAGATAAATGATTGTAGTTTGAATTTTTTGTAAATTTAAGTCTAAATGCAAATACAAAATAATGCTAAATGACAAACTAGGAGACCTAATTTGATATGCAATTTTGGTTCAATTTTCAAATGTAAATGAATGAAGATGCAATGCTATGTAAATGATTTGCAAAATGACTAATTTTTTTATATTTTCCATATTTTAAAAGATGCAAAAATGTAATACTAAAACCCTAAATGAGATGCAAGCTAATGCAAGCTAAGAAAACTTAAATGAGATTCAATTCAATGCAATGCAATGAAAATGAATGCAAAATCAAGATCTAGGGCTGAAAATGGACTGCAAATCAGCAAGCTGTGATGCTCAAATGTTAGGTTCACCAGAATGAAACATCAAAAAATAGGTTGGGAAAAATGGGGTTCACCAAAATGATAATAGATAAACCTATTATCCTTTATTTCATTAGGAAATGAGATCCACACAAATAATTGAATTACAACCCTTACGTGAGTCAACTCAATGAGTGAACCTTTAGATTTCCTTATGACTGTCGAAGGACGGGGGTCAATGTTAAACAACACTTTGGGGAGAAAAACTAAAAATATTAAACTAACACCAAAATGCAACTTAACACTTGAAACAACAATTTTAAACTCAATATTGACAAAACCTATAATCAAATTGTAGATCAAAGAAGGGCAGATTTGTGTGTATCTTTCACCAAAACTCAATTTTTGAAGCTGATTTGGGACTCATTCGCCCATGAGGGAATGGGTCCTTTGTTGGGGTTTTTTTGCAACTTTCGAGAGCCTCTAGTCCTATCTTTGCACTTCTAGATTCTTTGTGTTTTAGTGTTGAAAAGTCAGAAATAAATTTTGTAGATGAGTTTCTGTGAGATGACAACTTTTATGATGACTTTTGCAACTTTGTCAACTTCTTTAAATTTTCTCTTCAAAGGATCTTCAAACTTTTTTCCACATAAATCTGCAAGCACAACATGAAAAGGGAAAAGTTGTTTGTTTTGATGAATGGGGGTTTGCCTTGGTCAAACCCTATTTTGGTAATCAAACCTTGAAATGAAATGAAACATGAAAGAGGGAATGAAGAATGAACAAATCTATATTACCACTCAACAAACCCTTGAATAAACCCTGGAATGTAAATATGCAACCTTTATGAAATGGCTTCAATGGATGTGGATCTTGAACCTTGAATCTTGCTTGAAATAGTGCTTTGAATGCTTGATTTGATCATGAAACCTACATCACCATATTAGCTCCAAAAACATGCATGATGCAAGAATACTTTGACATAAAAATTGGATCTTGATTGGTGTAATAAAATTTTAATAAATCTTCTCTTGAATTCCTTTGATCACAATATTTTCTCTAGGAATGCTTCTTGAAATCTTCTAGCTTGAAAACTCTAGGTGAAACATAGTGAAATAGCCTTATATTTATAGATATGTATCCTCAATTTCCCAAAATTCAAATATCACAAGTTGACATTTGAAAATACATTTAGAGATATTAAAATCCCACCAAAAACTTAATTTAAATTTAGGTCTTAAGGGGGCGAATGGGTCCCAGGTCCTTAGACCTAGGACACACATTGCTCAATGAGAAGTGTCATGTCAAGGCATTAATGAATGTCAGGTTTCCTCTTCGAAAAAAGTAATTAAATAGGCTTGGTAAATGAATTAAGTGTCCAACGAAGGAAAATTAAGCTCAATTAATTAAAGGAGCCCTAAATAAGTGTGCAAATGTAAACAAATACATTTTACAACACTAAATTAAGGCACAATTAAGTCCAAAATAACTAGGAGGGCCCAAACAAGTGAGAAAATGTAAGGGATACATTTTCCATCACTATAATGACAACCCTTGTGTATTTGTGAAATCTCTATAAAACAAACTATTCCAGCCCATCGTGCATGTGCAAATATTAATATTCACATAAAAAGGTAGCTTTATAACACCATGGGCCAAATAAATAACACAGAAGGCCCCCAAAAAGATTTAAAAAGCTCAAAATTTTAGGGGTGTTACACCCAAATCCCCTAACATAGCCTTTAATTTCTTATGAAAGCCTTTGATTCTGATCAATGGAGAAAAGGGGATCCTTTGGGTCCACTTCTCATATATAATATATTACAGATAGGAAATATAGTTAAATATCACAAAATCATAATAATAGAGGATGCCATCATTGACACCATAAAAAACCATACTTTCCTAGGTAATTAACGACTATTCCACATGGTCAAGACAAGGAAATATGATGATTAGGTAAAATGGTATGACTTGGAGCAACTTCATGTTTAGTTTCCTACACTCAAGTTTAATGCAATGGAGACAATTGATTCTTAGGGAAATTATTTGAGCACAACCACATAAACAACCTCAATCTCATACGTTCACATAGTTTGGTCACTCATCTTCACTTGATGTGCTCTAAGTAATCTTAACACAACTTTGGACATAATTGTAATGCTTAGAACAATTAGGTGTACCACTTAGAGCATAGTCCTCCCACATCTTTGCGCAATATTTCTTGCTTGCATAATGTGGCCCTACACATGGAAACACATGCATAATCACTCAAAAAATATTCAATTTTACATCATATGTGTTTGACACATGGTCATGCCTACACCACATTTTTGTGCTAACCGATTGATACCATATAGGTTCAATACCTAATGCCATCCTATACTATAGTACAAGTGGCACCATATGAGTTTGATAGTTATCAAACTTTTGTCCATGAGGAAAGAGCACTATACACACAAGACATATATCAACATATTTTTGAATGCCCAATTGATGACCACATGCATAAATACTTGTCATGTATAAGGTATACACAAAGAAGTTCCTACTAGCAAACTATTATGTACATAATATTGTACAATGTTTTTTCTAAAATACAATTATATTGCAAGCTATTCAACTCATCTTGAATGTGTATTTGTATACTAACCTTGCATATCTCATGCATATTCTACAAATTTTATACGTTAACATGCTAATTTACAAGTTTGTCCTCTAATATTGGGGTTTATATCTCTCAAAGTAGTGATTAGATGGATGGATATGTGTATGATCATGGGTGCATTAAATAGTTACTAACAATGAATAAATGAAATTCTTGTAACTATGGGATGTGATAAAGTCAAATGTATGGAGATAAGTGTAAATGGATGTAAAATGAGATCGAATGAAAATCACACAATGGGTTAAACTTAGTACAAGAGCATGCCACTTGTTGATATGTAATTATGTTGAGATGCATTTTGCAATGACAATAGGTCATAAAGTCTCATGTTGTGACCATGTATATAAAAATCAAAATATATTATGTAAATGAAATTTTAAGTTACCTTCTATCAAATTAATCTACATTTGTTCATTAGACAAAAATATTGATTTGGGAAATAAAACTAGAAATATAGGAATATAATATGAAAAATAACTATATAATAGTAAATAGGAGATAATAGTAAACCAAAATCTAATATAAAATTTTAACTACTTTATACTTATATTACATTAACGAAGCTAGAAATGGAAAGTAGGAAATCTTTCAAAAACATAGAAATAAAATACAAAAAACTAGTTACAACAAGGAACTTGGAGAGTGAGTTTGGAAGCTATTTGGCATGGATGTTAGTGCATTCATACTACTTTCTAAAAGTTGTGTTATCATCTAGATTTCAGTTTTTCATCTAAAAAAGTTAGAAAACTAAAGTAATTATATAGGACCAGAAACACCTGTGTGTGTGTGTGTGAAATGTGCAAAGTTAGTATCAACACAAACCTTAATGAAACGATTTATATTAAAGATTCAAAGCAAATAAGTCATTCTAATTTGAAACAAAATAAATCTTTCAAGAATGTCTCATTGTCCTCTATTTTTAATGATTATTTTAACCCTTTGGCCCTCAAATTTTTATGTGCACAAAGGCTATTAGAATGACACTTAAGAAACGAGATTAGTATTCAACATGCAAGCCAACTAAATGCCTACATGAAACTATATGCAAACAATGATGATGAGTGCTATGATGAGTGGATGATGATGTTTATGATAAATGAACAAGTGGAGGTGGATGCTATGGTATTGAACTAGAACGATCTATGCATGACTCTACATATGCTCAAATGCAAACTAAAAATGACTAAGATGATACTCCATATGCTCAAATGCAAACTTAAAATGAACTAATCTAAGATGCAACTATGATGCAAGATGGATGATAAAATGCAACTATGATGCAAGATTTAAAGCTAAGATGTAAATGCAAAGCAAAACATGATGTAAAAACTAGCTATAAGACTCCAAAATGCTCCCAAGCTTCCAATGATAAACCTGCATGATAACTTTACTTCAAATGTGGATGTAAAATACAAGGCCCAAGGGTTGTATTTATAGCCTTTTCCAAGCATATAGTGAGGTGGCAATAAGCAACGATCCAAATTCGAATAAGAAGAATGGATGGTGAAGATGAAGAGAATCAGGATGTTGTCACCTTGACCAAAGACAACATGCCATTTGGATGGGAGAATCTCTTGACCAATGGGAAACATGCCATTTGGATGGAAGATTCAAGTGTGAGAAGAGAAGACCACGTGCTTCCAAAATTGGTGGAAGTGTGGGAGGAAATGAGCCATGTGCTTTTTGAAATGAGTTGAAGATAATTCTAATTAAAAATTAGAGTTGTTTATTTTCATGTGACCTTGGTGAGGTGGGACAAAAAGTTGTAGAAATGTGCTCTAATTCCTAATTGGATTTAGTGAAGATTAATTAAATAAAACAAGTTTAGGGAACCTTGTTTATTTAATTAATTTAGAAGAATATGTTTTTAGATTTGGAGAATTAGAGAAGGGTGAACAATATAAATAAATTGAGAATTTATTTATACGTAGTTGAAATATCAATCAAATAACTAGTATTTAATTAATTAAAGGTGATGGACGATTTTAGGTGTATACACCCTACACATAAGGAGTTAGACATAGGAAAAATAGGAGGCTAGAAATATACATCGAATTGCAAAAATGATAGAGTTCTAATATAATATAATTTTATAATAAATGAACCAATAAAATAATAGTAGTCGAACAAGGAAAGGAACACCTCTATGCCATTACAAATACATAAATACTTGTTCTGGGACAAAAGAGAAGGTTGTGACTACTTGAGAACTTGTCAAGATGGTCAAGCTCGTAGTTTTTTCTTTTGATCTCCATGGGCAACGAATAAAATGAGAAAAAAATAAATTATGTGCTCTTATCTTATGTGCATCTAGGACTAAAAGTAATAATATATCTAAATTATAAAGACAATAATTGTCGTATTAATTGCTATCCAAGTGTATGAAAATTAAATTTGGGAGATTTAGAGTTTAGAGATGCCAGGTAAGCAATACAATACATAAATAACAAAGAAAGAAGAAAGGAAAAACATTCTATCCTAAAAGAGTGGGGTCAAACAATTTGTAGAAAGCTTCATAATAAATAATGCAAGATGGTCAATAAAACCAAAGTGTCACTATAAAATGTTAGAATGCTATATAGTGTTGTAGAAAATTAGAAGGAGAGGAAAAATTTTAGCCAAAAACTAGTTTCCAAAACAAAAGAGAGAAGGAATCCAAGTTCAAAATATGAATCATTCAAGAGACTATCTTTGACAAGGATTGTTGGAAACTTGACAAGGTAGGCCAAAATGAAATTTACAAATAAATAAAAGTTGAAAAGGCATAAGTTTTGAATGCTAAATAAAAATCAAATGGTTGTATGATTTTGAGACATTAATGCATCCACATAGACATCCATGTGACTGTGCCATCGTCCAAGAAGAAACAACATGAAACAATATACATCAAAGTATAAGAAACACACTACACAAAACTTAAACACACAATATTACATCTAGATTAGAAAATATGACTAAAATAATCCTTAACACACTATAGAAATCAAATCAAAAGTGGGTGTGTGGGTTCAGGATCTATTTACTGAGTATCCTAATAATGTTTGTCATTCTTGTCATGTCTCTGGGCACCAAACTAGTAGTTGTAGAGCACAGGTTCACAATCAGGCTACAATTGAGTTTATGCAAGAAAAATTTAGAGAGCTTCAAACTTCTTCAGTTTGATAGAATAAAGGGAAAGAAATTGTTATTTGTCAAAATCCGGGCGTTCCCTCTATTTGGGAAAAGGGATCTTGCTCCAAGCCTCTTAATAGCACTTTTTCATTATCACCTACTAATATTTTGGGCAAACCATTGTTTAGTGATTCAACTAATCTACAAAATGTTGGTTCCTTTAGCATTCAGTCGTTTAGTTTTGTGCTTAATCCCAAAAATCCTCTGTTGGTAGGTAAATGTATAAAGATCAAAGACTTTGAAGTTTTTTAGCACTTTGACATTTATGTTGCCATTTTTTGTGGAGTGCACAAGTTACCTCATTCTGTTTCATCTGGCATATTGATCTCTGCTCTATGGTCTCGTGTTACTTTTATGGCAAATAGTTCTTGTTTGCATTATTATGCACCAAGCTTGGCAGTGTCCAAACACCAAGTGAAATCAATTTCTACTGCCTTGATCTGAGGTACTTTTGATTCCAACCTACATAATTATTCTCATAATGACAACAAAGTAGGTTATATACCTTCTCCTAGTACTATGGAAAGTAAATCTAGGGAGTTTCTAGATTTCTTTGATATTCAATCCTTGCTCGCAGATGGAGATCTAGAAGAGTTAGCTGACCATATTGCTACTATGGTGGGCTCATCAATTATTGATGAAATTGCAAAAAAGTAGAGAAAGAGGATCTTTCTAAAGAGCCCGTGTATTTAAATGTTTTTGGTCAACCATTTTTTTAGGAACATCCCAAATAGTCTATGTTTTCATGTCCTCAAAATATACATGGTCTATCTGGTTAGGTAGGTACTCCTTGTAGCAACTCCTCTCAAATGGTCACTGAAGATAACAAAAAGAATGTGGGTGTTGAGGAATTTGATTTCTCACTAGTTTTATCTATCTTTCAGACTCCCTCATCAATTCCACAAAAATCTCCTGGAAAACGAGGTAGGAAACCTCATTCAGTTAAGATTCAAGAAGAGATAGTTGCTAGGAAGCAGTCAAAGTTGGATGGAAACATCAAGAAAAGATTGAGGAGAGCCTGTTGCTCTCCAGAATCGAAATGAAGATAATTTCTTGGAACATTAGGGGTATTAACGCTCTTGACAAAAGAGCCCATATTAAGCATCAAATTGATGCTTGTGGGGTTGATATTATCTTGTTGCAGGAAACTAAGTTGTTTCAAGAATTTTTTGATACTGTCATTTCAAAATGGTCTAAATGGCAGTCTTGTCAATCAGTTGCACAAGGTGCATCATGCGGTTTACTCACTTTGTGGAACCCAAAAATGGTTACTATTCAAGCCATTTCAAACAATCACCATTGGCAAGTATTGAAGGTGTCTCATTTTGAATTATCCTTTTGGTTATTAAACATCGATGTGCCTAACTCTACAGTGGGCAAGAAGCGGTTGTGGGATGAGGTAGAAGGTTTTTTGGAAAACTCAGATTCCCTTAAGGTGGTACTTGCTGGGGGTACTTGTTGGGGACATCAATGCAATTTTATCTCCAAGTGAGAAAAAGGGTGGCATCATTCCTCCTCCTAGAACTATGGAGGACTCCAAGTCTTTTATTCAAAACAATGCTCTTCTGGACATCCTTATTGATAATGGTTGCTTTACTTGGACAAACAAGCGTCAAGATTTTATGCAAATTGTAGTACGGTTTGACAAGTTCTTGGCCTCTACACATTGGTTTACAGAAAAAATTGATTTGTAGTCACAAATTCTGCCTTGGGTTGGGTTTGATCACTTCCCCATAATCTTGTCCATCCAAGGTAATAAGTAGACCTTGAGTTGTAAAAATTCTTTTAAATTAGAAATGATGTGGTTTCGTCATCCAAATTTTTTGAATTTTCTGCATGAATGGTGGGTGCAAGCTCCTAGGGTCCAAGGCACCTTTATGTTCAGATTCTCTCATAAATTGAAATTTGTTTAGTCCAAAATCAAGCTTTGGAATACTATTGTTTTTTAAAATGTGTTTCACCAAAAGGAAGAAGTGTTTAAAAAACTCACTGATATTAACACATAGATCATAGAAAGTGGGCTAGGCCCTCATTCCTATGAGGGGCAAAAGCTTTTGCAAGAAGAATGGGAAGAATTATCCACTAGAGAGGAGATTTACTGGAGACAAAAATATCGTGAGCTCTAGTTAAAAGAGGGTGATAAAAACACAATTTTTTTTCATAGGTTTGCACAAATAAAGAAAGCAAAGAGTGCATTTTTTTCTATTCTTGATAGTGATTTCGGTGTGCGTTTGACAAAAGAAGTAGATATTCAAAATGAGGGAGTTAAGTTCTTTTCAAACTTGTTGTTTGCCCCATCTATTACAATAGAACAATCATTGAAGGCGTGGGGAGAGATGTTAGATGCTATACCTTCTTTAATTTCTCAAGATGATAATTTGCATCTGTTAAAACCTTTTACATTAGAGGAATTAAAAACAATTGTATTTTCAATGCCACCAAATAAAGCTCCAGGTCCAGATGAATTTACTGCAGTTTTCTTTCAGAAGTGTTGGGATTTTATATGTTTTGACTTGTTAAAATCATTCGAAGAATCTCATGATTCAGGTACAATGTTGAAATAGTTCAATGTGACACAGATCTCCCTCATCCCAAAAGTTAATTCCCTGACCTCCTTTGTTGATTTCTGACTAATCTCCCTATGTAATACTGTTTACAAATTTTTCACAAAAGTAATTTATTTGCGTTTACAACATATTATTCCTCAAATTGTCTCAGAAGAACAGGGGGTTTTGTTTTGGGAAGGGAAACTGTTGAAGGTGCCTTAGTAGTTCATGAGGTTCTTCATTCAATTTCTAAACACTCTCTTCTTGCATTAATCATTAAGCTTGATATGATGAAGGCATATGATAGAGTAGACTGGGCTTTTCTTTTGGAAATATTAAAAAAGTTTGGTTTTGATCCAAAGTGGTGAAAATGGATATATTCTTGTGTGTTAAGGGAAAAATTCTCAGTTCTTGTTAGTGGTTCACTAGCTGGTTTTTTCAGTTCATCTCAAGGAGTAAGACAAGGAGACCCTCTGTCTCCTTTCCTTTTCATCATCTTGGTAGAGGCTTTGAGTAGGTCAGTTTCTAAGGCTCAAATGGAGGGGTCCTAGAAGGGTGTGAAAATACATGGTACAAAAATAACAATTACCCACGCTTTATTTGTGGATGATACCATATTATTTGGGTTAACTACAGTGGTTGAACCTAAATAGATTAGGGTTATATTGGATAAATACATTGTAACAACCCGATCCTTCGGTAAAATAAAATTTCGATAAATTACATCCTAAAAGTAAGTAAACATGTTAACATGTCATTGCAATAGAATTTTTTTTTTCTTTATTGATAAAACATGAACAAGTTGCCATATTAATTTACAATAAAGATTCCATTTCATTATAATAACTTCACAAGTACATGAAACAAGAATACATACCTTAACTAACATAGCTCCAATGAGCTTTAAAACAAATAGTAGTAAGAAGGTCCAAGAGATCGTCCTTTCAAATCTTGGTACATCGACCGCTTGCTGTGGAGGAGAACCATCACTCGGGCGCTTTTCCGCCAACCACAGACTTATAATGTGGTCCCCTGCACACCTATCGTTAGATAGATGGCCCTCCCTTCGAAGAAGAGATTGGTAGGGTATCCTTTAACAATTACCAACTGAGCATAGTGTTGTGTCCTACACAACTAGAACCTTGCTATTTCACAATCTCAAACTAGTACTAGGATCACAATGAACTGACAGTGTAATCTCAACTAACTCACATCTAAGTGGAAGTTGTACATTTCACTACTTTGGCCAAAGTATTATCATTTAGTACTTCGAATGAAGGTCATCTATCATAAACACTACTCAGGGCCGATTTGCATTAAGGCTTTCTTACACTACACATAGGTTAGTCCTTCTGGGGTAGTGCGTACCCTAGACATCCTACATCATGCTAAACTACTAGAAATGAAAAGCATAACAAGTAACTCAAAATACTCTCCTATTCTGGAAATCAATGTTCTAGGAGTTACACAAGCTTCACTAAGTTAACCTTAATAACTTAAGCTGGGGATTGTTACTTGACTCGATGCTATCTTTCCTGTCCTAGTATTTAGTGCCTATTTCAAACATATTCTCCTTATATGGATATCATACAAGAAATGCATTACACATAATAAGCAACCTTTAACCTTTATCTATTTTTCTTGCCAAAACATGAAAAAGTAAAGCAGTTCATAAACAACTCCTTAATTCTTTCACATAGAAAAACACAGTTATGCCTGTCTTTCACCCTATGACCAACAGTAAGTATAAGATTCTGTTTTTAACAAATAACTAAGAATTGAGTTGATAGCAAAAGAATATCCCATGCATGTTTCCAAAAGCTTTTCTTCTAGAAGACGACTCAGCACTTGCAATGACGACAATCCCTCTTGAAAATGCAGATTTCACTTCCTAGCTTGACTCACAAATGCCTCTTTACACTCAATTATAAAGACTTAGAAAATGTTAGTCTCAACTCACAGAAATGGTGAATACTCTCAGTTCTATGATTAGCTCACATCAAATAGATAACTCTCAACAAAAAGGGGTTCTCTCAGGAAATATGGAAGCACAAAAATATAACGAGCTTTCTGTAAATTTGATTCTCAAAATTAAGAAATTCATAGCAAATGGAAATACTTCAGAATTATGAATGAGTTCTCATAAATAAGAGTAATTTTGAAATCCAAAAGAGCAATGAAGAAGAATGGCTAGGGTAGCCTTTTATAGCTTTCACTGTTCAACAAAATCCTCATTCTCGGGCATGTAATATGCCAGAACAACAATTTGAATAATTCCATTATGAAATGTGTCATTCTTCTAAGGTGAGTCGACCTCCTTTATTTGATAGCAAACAGAGAAAGTTTCAAACTGCATATGGGGGAATTTCCTGAATCGACACCTCCCAGGAGTCTTCAATTTTTTAAGGTTTTTGAAGCAATAAGTTAGGAAGTTCATTCCAGATGAATAGGTCAAGACTCAAATGCTCCCACGTCGCTATTTTGTGGTCTTTAAGATCAGTATTCGGGTTATTTCTTAGACCAGGTCGCAGCCTAGGCGCGCGCATTTTACTTCATTCGCCATTTTCATTTTTCACGGGTATGACTTTCAAAACGTATTTTTCTATTTTTCAAATGTTCTTAAAGTTCATAATGAATTATTTTCCATGGCGTGATTAAACTAGAAGGTGCGATGAAGTCTTAATATTTCCCATTCTAAATATTATCACGTGATTATCAAAGATGCGTTTCATTTTAAAAGAAAACGAATTAAGGCTTCCCTTATTTTACCAAGGTATTAAATTCTACTTCCAAAATTACCCAAGGTAATATAAAATTGATTTCCCAAATCTCTTAAGGTAAAAATATTATATTCAATTATTCTTATATATTTAATATATACATTTATATATTTCTATTATAGATTTTATTTACTCCAATATATATGTATATATATATTTAAATATTACTATTTAAATATATTTTCATAAATACATATATATATTTAAGTAAAACTATAATATAAATATATACATATATATTATTAAATATATAAATATTTACATATTTAAATATTTACACTTATACGTATTAATTGTTACATATGTATATTGTGAGCCAGTCAGCATACTTTCGATATACATACATACGTATTCGTGTAGATATGATTCCAATAAAATATTATTGTTAACATCGTTATATACAAGCAATAGGTAACGTGGGTATGTATATTACTGTACGCAGTGTACACGTAAATGTATGTATACCATGTTGACACGTACGTATGGGCATATTCATCTGCCGAGCATACGTATGTATTGACATGTATATACATATGGATATGTGTACATTGTATACATGTATACACATACTCACCTGACCTATTAACATATATCCATTCACGTTTTCCACATTAAGGTTAAAGCACAGTAAGTCAGACAAATGAGTAATCATCATTTTCAAAGCATAAAGAAGTAAACATAACTCCTAAAGCCTAAGGATGACTTATCTAAACCAACATAATTGACTTGGTTTCTTAGAGCCTATACTGACGTGTGTGTATGCTCATTTGGTAATCGTTACTGTTTACTCAACCAAGCTCCTCCCCGAGTGATATTTCTCCTCTGCCTGAAGGAATGGTCCGCTTACTTGCACATCATGACACGGAAATGAAAGTCATATGCTCACAACAAAGCAGTATTCATATAACACCTCAAAAGTTAGAATAAACATTATTCCATAACTTGCATGCAACATTAATCATCAATAGAAGTATTAGACAAATGAGACAATCATTTTAATTAGGACACATTCAATTGATCACAAGAATAATATGTTTTATTCATCTAAAAGATTCAAACATTACAATGCACTTCCTATGCAATAGTAACTATACAATCGGGATGTAACATACATTTTAGCTTCTAACCAAAAAATTAATGCAGCAAAATCCAAGATTTACATTCTCAATACAGGATCAAATTTAAAAGAGAAGATTGTGCAAGTCCTGGCCTTCCAAATTGTAGATCTTCCTTGTAAGTATCTTGGTATTCCATTCTTCATAGGGGAAAATAGAATTTCATATTGGGATAAGGTCATTCAAAGCATTCAATCCAGGATTTTGAGTTGGAAAGGTTGTTGGCTTTCCTTTTTAGGCAAAATTCTTATGATTAAAGTTGTCCTTTCTACTATACCTAATTATTACATGGCTATACTGAAGGCTCTTAGAGCAGTTATTACTGAAATTGAAAAATTGATAAGGTCTTTCTTATGGAAGGGAAACATGGATGGTAAAAAAATCCCACTTGTATCTTTGCAAAACATTTGTTTGGAAAAATTAAAAGGTGGTGTAGGGGTTCACAATTTATTAGCAAGAAACGTGTCCCTAGGAGCAAAGCTTGTTTGGCATATGTACACCAAGTCTAAAGCTAAATGGTGTAAAGTCATGCAAGCAAAATACCTAGATTGTGACTTCTCAGATTGCATACTCACCATTTCAAATCCTCCCTTAGGGTCTGTAATGTGGAACTTTTTAATAAACTGCAAGAGGTTAATTTTTCCATATCTAACTTGGGAGATACACAATGGTGAAAGTGCAAAGTTTTGGCAAGACTCTTGGAATGGGCATCCTTCTTTGCAACTGCTGCAAGTTGTTTAGGCATCCCAAGACCTTCTAGTTCATAGATTGGGGGTCAAAGTCAAGGATTATTTTCATAAAATTGATGCTCACATGGGTCAAGTAACTTGGAAACAATTAGATTCTCCGGCTCTTTATCATGATCTTCAACAAGAGTTACATAGTATACTCATGAATAGAATTTTTTTTTCAAGCAATTTGTAGACAAGCTCATTTGGGCACCCTCAAAAATAGGTGAATATTCAGTCAGATTAGGTTATAAAGCAACAATAAGCTCTTAAGTGCAAGGTCCCTCTCATAGAGCATTGCCATTTTGTTGGAATCCTATGGTCTTACCAAAAGCTAGGTGTTTTGCATGGCTAGCCTTAAAGCACAAGGTGTTGACTAGTGACAGGTTGGTCAAATTGGGCATAACAGCTCAGCCTTTTAATTGTGTCCTGTGTGATTTATGCCAAGAAGGGATAAATCATCTATTTCTATAGTGCCCTTTTGTGTACAAATGTTGGGAGTTTGTCAAAGCCAAGCTAGATTGGTCCTCTCTGTTCCCCAAAACCTTATGGGAAATGATCACAAGTTGGAAAATTCTTCACAAATTGTCTCTATTTGCTAGTATTTGGAAAATAATTCCTTATACAATGCTTTGGTGTATTTGGTGGGAAAGGAATAAAAGAATTTTCAGGAAGGTATCCTCTTCTATTGATCATGTACTCTTGTCCTTAGAGAAGTCAATTTATGAAGTCACAAATTCTTATGTTTCTAAATCAAAGCATGTAGGTTCTATATTTACAGACTGGGATGCAAAGTAGCTCAAGTTGTGGCCTAAACTAGTAATTCATTTCAAGGGGAATCAACATGTGGTGGGTAATATAAAGATTGGCAGAAAGACAATGTATTGGATTCCTCCACTTGTGAGCTTAATAAAACTAAATTTTGATGGATCATCCAAAGGAAATCCGGGTATCTCAGGCGCAGGTCTTGTGCTAAGAGATCACAATGGAAACCTCATTTGTGCAAAATCAATTTAGTTGCCTTTTGGTACTAATAACCAAGCGGAGGTTCATGCACTTTTGTTTGGATTGCAAATGGCAGTTCATCTAAGTACTAAAAACTTGCAAGTTGAAGGAGATTCTTTGCTTATAGTCAATGCTTGCAGAGAAAAGTGGACTTGTAGTTGGAAAATCAAATATGTTATGGAGCAAGTCTGGAGCCTACTAGTTTCATTTGAAGCTTTCCAATTAAATCATGTCTATAGAGAAGTAAATCAATTAGTGGATCTTTTAGCTAATATTGGATGTGGTCAAGAGCAACCTGAAGTTGTTTATGGGGCAGGAAATGATAATCTCTTTCAAGAAATGCAGTAGTTAATCAATAAAGAAAGGAAAATTCCATAGCTACATTAAATGTGGCTATGTTTGTATTTTAATGCTAATGGTGCATTTTTCTTGTAGGGCTCATGTTTCTTCCCACTCACAATGGTGATTATTATTAATCACTCTTTCAAATGTGGCACCTATACAAACTCTTTGAAATATTCTGAGCTAATTTTTTTCAAATTTTCAATAACAGTAAGCAATGCAACACACATCCGTTAGGGTTAGCACTTAAACCAAAATGATGCGGAATTCAACTCTAACCAAGAATGTGCCAGATGACGACGAGCATATGGTTAGAGGATCTCAAAGCAATGTAGAATAAAGAACTCTAACCAAGAATGCGCCGGATGACAATGAGCATATGGTCAGAGGATCCCTATCTTCTATTATGTTGAAAGTAAACTCAACACCCAGAATGTGCTTCCAAACACGGAGTGGGAATGGAGCTACCATAGGGCAGAGATGTAAGATATTACAATGCAAATCAAAGTAAATAGGCGGCAAGCCAGCCTCTTCCACTTATCTAGCGGGTATTACAATGAAATAACAGAGAAGAAGTAAGATTGCTGACAGTACTACTGTTCAGCTTACAATAATTAGAGATTTGCTTGCCAAATACATAAAATAAGAAAGTCTAACCATGCTGCAATATAGTATAATGTCTCCTCAATGATCACAAAGACTTTCAACCCAAACCCAACTCAAAAGATAGACTTTACGCAAGCTGATATGACAGAACAACAACTTAATATGCATAACCAACAACCCTAGAATCCACTAAAATGCTCACAACTCACTCAATACTTGCCAGAATGACATGAGACTTGATGCAAACGAAAGCTAGGATGATGACAATGAAGACTAGATAAAGAAACAACTGACAAATTGAAGTATTTTTTTTCTAAACACTTTCTAGGCAAAACAGAATGGAACAGCCTCAAGAAATGTTCTACCAACAAGATAAAATCCAAGACACCTCTAAAAAATCTACAACTTGGCATAGAGGGGCGCCCAAGGCTAGCAAATGCATGGGTAAACTACCCAGAACCAAAATAAATTCGCCCAAAGACTTATGAGTATAAACTTCAATCTGCAATACAAAATCAACAACTCCAGATTTTGATTAAAATGCAAGAAACTGAACTACAAATGCAAAACAACTTCTACAATGCAAAATCTCACTACAAATCTCACTCAACTACAATCTAACTCTCCACTAGTTGCTGTCTTTCAAGCAAGAAGTCGAGCCAAGGCTAGGAGGCATTCATTCCTCAAAGCAATCCAAATACCATTCCGGCAGCATAACTTTACTCAAGACATAAGATAATCCAAATGAGGACCCAAGACTTCCTTTTATAACTTTGTGAAGACTCTCCAGAATCTTCTAGAAACCCTAACTTTTCAAATTTGAAATAACTCCTTTCCCTCCAAAGATGGCGTCCCATTTTCCAAGCAATATTTGACTTTAATTTTAAATTAATTCCCTCCTCAAAGAAGGCATCCAACTCAAGCATGAAATAGACCTTTGAATAATAATAAATTTCCTTCAATGAAGCGCCCACCCTTGAAGAACACTTTTTAAGAACAACTTGAAGTGATGTAGCTAGGCCAAGGGGAGAGTCAACATTAAAATATAACATTAACATAACATTATTTAAATAAAATGAACTTATCTCTCCAAAATGCGTCCTAAGGCCAAAATTGATCAAACTAACTGAGCTGACTAAATATGAGAGCCACCCGTCCCGAAACCAACAGGACCACTGCCAGAAATAGAATTTACTAAAAATAGTAAATTCCAGAAAGTTGCCTGGATCAAAGTGCATGCGATACCAATGCGAAGCTTTCTGAAAACCCAGAAAGAATCCGCAATCCAAAATCCCAAACTCCAGGATGTAGCTGTCGTAACTTACTAAAAATAGTAAGTCTGGAAAGGTTGCTCGACGCAGTTGCAAGTCATACCTCTGCGAAGCTCTCTGGAAACCCAGAAGGAATCCAGAATCCAAACAACCAAACTCCAACAAGCGAAACCCTGAATCATCAAGAGAACCCACCAAGCAGCCGTAAACCCTAATTCTGCCACTGACTAGCCGACAACACACTGGGAATAGGCTACCAATCACTGAAAAGTGAAGTGCTAAAAACGGGGACATTACACTCTTCAAGTAGGGTGTCATTTGCTTTCTTTTGTTTTGGAATCTCAAGTAAGCATGTCCATGAAGGAATGTTCCTCTCATAAGCTTCGCACAGGTGAAGGCGTCTACTTTTAATAATTGCTTGGTTCATTCATGACTGCCACTCTTATCATCTGTTAGTGATGTAAAGGCTTTTAATGTTCCATTCATTCCAATGATGCAAGTGAAAGCTCATCGTACTGCGGGTTTTCTATAAATGAAGTTGTTATTTATCCGACACCCTCATTGCTATGATCAAATTTTGCATATGGATTGGTGGCAAAGCTAAGTCTTCTCAGAGGTGTGTAGTTTTGTTGAAAAAGGTCATTTGGTTGTTAGGAAGGCTAAGTGTTCCTCAAAGGTGCTTTTGCGGTACTTGTTGGCCTTATTTTTTCCAGTGGTTCATGCTAGTTGTGTTGTATGGATGCTGTTCAGTCATATGAATTGCTTGAATTTATTGTCAAAGAGTCTATCCAATCATATAATATGGGCAATGGCAATGGAACCTCAAGCATAAGTATTTTGCAATTTCTTTTGTTTTATCTCATCCTATTAAGCACAATAATAATGCGGTGGCAGTTGCAAGGATTAGCCTGCGTGGTCATAAAACAATTAAGCTTAAAGAAGGCAAAGGAGAAAATGTTTTGGGGCAAGAGGAAGCTCGTCTGTGAATTTTTATAGAAATGATTGAAATATGGTTCTCAAGTGGTTTTTAGTTCTTACATGGTGGTGTTAATTTAGTTTTTGTTTGAAGTTCTCAACACAATATTAATATGTTTTGTAAATTCCACATCCTTCTATAATTTGTATGGTATACTTCTTTTCAATATGTTGCTCCTGGGTCACAAGATCTTCTGTACAAATCGATCTCACCTATGAAGTTTCGGCGGCTGTTAGCAATATTTTTGTAAACTCTTTTAGATGACTACTTTGAATTTTGTGGTACCTTGTGCTCAAAAATTAAATGGGCAATGCTTTGATAACACAATTTTTTTACCATGATGCTGCTAGTACTATAATTCTAGCTTTTTGTAATCTCTGCTATTTTCATATTAATAAATATAATTAGGCCATAGCCTTTTATCGAGAAAAAAAAAAAAAAAAACATACTATAGAAATAAACACTAAAATAAAGACACTTTTTAACGTTGTAAATTGATATATATTTAAAAACTAAAACTATAAAATTAAAAATATAACCAACATAATTAAATATACAAATAAAACAATTACATATTTTATTTTACTTTGTGAAAATAAAAAGTAAATATAATATTTAATAATGTAATTATTAACAACATCAAGTTTCCACAGCCTATGACAATGAATTGTTGATCTTCTGAATTGAAACTATGTTGGTTTTTATGAATCATAAAAATGAACAAGTTTCAATCGAGAAGATCAACAATTCAATGTAATTATTATTTTTATAAAAATAAAAATATATTATCTATGAATAAAACAAAATATATATAAATAAAATAATTATTAAAAATCAAAAAAATTCCTTACAATTTTACAAAATATAGTGAATACATTAAATGATAAAAATAAATAAAAATATAAATAGATGAATTTGATTAAAAAATGAAATCATAAAATAAATCAATAAATTTGATTGAAAAGTAAAATCACCATATAAATTTAAAATTATTTGATTAAATCATGACACTAGAAGAAGACCACCCACCTATTTATGATGGGAATTCATCATTGTAGAAATATAAAATACAAAAGTTAAGAATATAATAGAATAGAAGACTTTTAGGTTTACAAAGTCAAAGGAAGCTTATGGACCAGTAGACTACTCTGTTAACTTGTGAAGTGCTGATCAATAAGCCCTCCAGTTTAACAGAAGGATCGATATCGAAAGGTGGGCATGTTAATCAATTCGCCGAGCGCCGAAAGGATTGAAATGAAATGAAATATTTTAATGACGTCCACGAGGCCAAAGAAGCCTATGGGACCCAAGATCAGCACCGGAACAACCCACAGCACAGCCCTAGACACAATGGAGGTGCCGTTCGAGATCAGCTCTTCGAGAGTGAATTTTGATGATGAAGTTTGCAATTTTGTCGAGTCTTGAATCTTCAAACAAGGTATTTAAATTGTCAACCTGCATCGCATCCCCATAGCTGGCCCGGATGTCTTTATAAGCTGAGCATTCTATGATAAAGTGCCATTCTGTCTCCACCATACCTTCGTTACAAAAGCGGCATATTCTATTTTCCCACTCTTCTTTAGGAACCTCCCACCTACCCGTTTCACACCTAAGATGGTGTGAACTAGTCCGCAATTGGGCTATCAACATTTTTGCTTTCCATTTGATATTCGCTCCTATATAAGCCTTTTCTTCATGGTCCCTTGTGGGATTGAATTCTTTGATATAATAATCCTTTTTACGCCCTGTTTTTTTCGTCCATATACCATATTTAAATTTTTCTCTCACATAATTTTTTATTTCTCCATTTGTGTTTGGACACTCATGCATCACAATATCCCATTTCTTCATCCACTTGATATTAAGTTTCATCCATGTGTTCTTTCTTCTAGTTAACTCCTCTTTCATAATTAGCTTAGGCCATCTATGATCCTCCATATTCTGGACCTTCTTTAAGTAGCTTAATAACCGGGTCATCGCTGAGGCCTCCAGAGGAAAAGTACCGGTCTCAGCCAATAAAATTTCATAAGGCACTGCAGTCTTAAGCTTGAGGCTGCATATAATTAAATGTTTTTGTATCCTTTCCACTTGTCTCCATTTCTGATCTGACATGCTGCTGCCCCAGATTTCACACCCATAGAGAATTACCGGAGTAACAAGAAGACCAAAAAGCGTTCTTTTAGTTTTCCAATCCCATAATTCGGCATTTCTACATCTATTTTGCAAAGAGTACAACGCTTTCCAGCCTCCTTGAATTCTTTTTGCTCTACATGTTTCCCAACTAAGCTTGTTGTGAAAATCAAGCCCAAGGTACTTATACTCGTCCACTATTTCCAGTGGCTTGCCTTCAAAGATAAATTCAATCTGCTGTTTTTTTCTTCGCAGTGAGAAGATCATTATTTTGGTTTTTGAAGTGTTCACTTGCATCCCGACCTCTTGACAAAACGTTTCAAGGGCCTTCAAATGTTTTCTCAAATCATGTGCAGTTTTAGCAATTAATATGAGGTCATCGGCATATAACAGTAATTTTATTACAAAGTTGGCCAAAAGGATGCCTTCCCCACCAACCTTGTCAATCCATTCTTCCAGCTTATCAATGTAAAGCCCAAATAGCGTTGGGGAGAGCGGGCAGCCTTGTTTGACGCCAATGTCAATCCATTCTTCCAGATTGGAATTGGTTTTGGAAAACTAAAATCTAAAAAATCGGGACGGTCTACCTAATAATGCAGCAGACCATGAATGACAATGACAACTCGCAGACCTTAAATGACAATGACAGTGTCACAAACCTTAAATGCAGCCCCATCTACTTCCCCTTCCTTCCGTGAATCTCAAGCGCATCTGCCGTGCGAGGTTTGTTGGGTCATTAATTACAGATTCATCTTTATCAGCGGGTGTGAACAATGGAAGAGGGCGTAACTTGTAAGGATGGTCGGGCCAGCAAGGCCGCTTTTTGTTCTGTTCGGATCGTCCATTGTCCAGTTCAGCTTTGCAAATGATGGCTGGGGAGCTGCTCTTGCTGATATCTACTCACGCAAGGTAACACTCCACTGCGCTTCACACTTCACCAGTAGATGTTATTTTTTCAAGGAAGGGCATTCGTAGGTTTACCTTTGAATTCCAATTATATATCTTCGGCTGTGCTCGTATTGATCCTTTCCACAACTTACCCGCAGACATGTAATCATGATTGTTAATATTTTCTTCGAAAACTGCATGGAATTGAAATGCATGTATACTCCATTGTGCAGTTTCCTAAGTGCCAACGTTGACATGCTCTTCGTTACTTTATTAACAAATGCCAAACGCCCACATTTTTGTTCATACGGCAGCCATATATAACGTCTAATGATCCCAGTTAGCTTCTTTTCGAATCGTTTCTAAATCAGGATAGAAATGTTTCCAGAAAAAAGTATATATTGTTGTCGTTTCTGTATTAAGAATATTCTCGAAAATTGCATATTTCATGCCAAAAGGTTCAGTTAAACTATTCTGAGAATTGTTTGGTTCTTAGGATGTTGGCCAATGGCCTTAAGGGGCTTGGATTCCTATTTCTACATTGAGGACAGCTCTATGCTATTGAAAAAATTCGGCTATAGAATTGAAATGAAGATTTTCTCTGAATTTTTAAATTCTTTTATGCTTAAGAAATTTTAAGAGAATGTGACTATCCTACAATGAATTCGAATATATGCAAATAGAAATTTGATTAGTGTATGTGGTTTCCACAATCCATAATGCTTACAATTTTTCTATTTCTGGATTTTGATTGTGTGCTAGTTTTTGCATCAACGTTTTGGATCACACTCCGTGATCCAACTTCATGATGAAAGAGAGCTCAAGGAGATTCATTATGGTTTGTTGCAGACCCAATTTGCTTAAAAGGAAAGACAGAAATTTGATGTAAAAAAATGTTATGCTGGCATGTAAAAGTTCCTAAGATGGTGGAGGAAACTTTTGGACCCCATCTGCAAGTGTGGGGCTCCTATTTTACCGAAAAAAGAGTCATTTTTACCCTGTAGCTACTTCTTTTTCAATTACATGGAAGCCAGGACTACCCCAGTGTAAAAATAGGCGCCCAGGTCTTCCATGGGACCGTATTCTAAGCTGGTATTGGGGAGTGGGCTGGAGGTTTACCACACCAACTTAGGGATTTTCATGTCTAGGTGGCAGCTTGTAGATTTGTCATTACACCAAAGCTTGCATGTATCAGTAAACTTCGAAATCTGGAATCTTCAGTCCTTCATGTTGGTGGTTAGTTCACAAGATCAATTCTAAGAGGTGTGGCGGTTAGTACAACATTCCCCCTCTGACATTAACTGGGGGAATCAAACCTGGGTCAAAGCTTTGATACCACATGTAGATTCGCTGTTACACCAAAACCCACAGGCATTAGTATCCTTCCAAATCAGTCCTGTTGACTTCCCTAGGGTGGTGGTTAGTCCAACACAGCTTGCATGAAATCTTTTTTAATTTAGAAATTTTCAAAATAATATTGCACATCTTTTTGTATATAGTTTTAATAAATTTTCATTTAAAATTTTAGATCTTCACCTAAATTTCTTACCAGAAGAGAATTTATACATCAATGGGGCCACTATCTCCCAAAAAAACTCCTAATTTATCTCAACTGTACCTGTTGAGAAATTTTAGGTAGCCCACCTCCATGGGACCATAGCCTTAACTGATTGTTATCTTGGCTAATTATGCAGGATAAGAATGCATGTAACCAACCTGTACCGTGGTTTGAAAACCTTTGTAGAATTCTGTTTTACAAGCTATAGTCTACTGCAGACTTAATTTCTTGGCCGAATGCAGCATTTATAATGTGTTGGGGGATGTAAGCCTGAGTTGGGGATCAAACCCTCTTAGGGAAGCCTCTTGATCTAATATTCTGTCTAATATTGCCTTTTCAGAGCCATGTTTGGTTTATTTTAATGCACAGAAATTTGTGTTTTTGATTCTAGAAATTGCAGATTTTCAGGGTAGAAAGCAGATTTCAGTTTTCAGTGCAGTTACAGATTTTCTATAAGCTTAAAGTTCAGATTTCTATTCTCTTCAGTTTTAGCAATAGCTATATTTTGGATCATATCAGGATAGAAAGACAATTCCACGCTCTTTATCAGCATACTATTTCCAATACTTGGCCCTTGGATTTTCACGAGATAACTTTTAATCTGTGCCCGTGGCCTCAAATTGTCATTATGATGGCATTAGAATGATGTATCACATAGTGATTGCAATTAATACATGATGTTTCTCTGCAATCAATAATATTTAATTTTACACAACAAACAGCTCAATCATTGTATTGAGAAATCATCAATTTATTTCATAAATGATAGATAACATTTCTTTGTGGACATACTTATTCGTTGGAGCTGCACCAGGGACTCTGTTACCTGACTGATAGCATGTAAAATGCGGAGAACACCTTGCCATTGGAATCGACCTATAATAAATATCACTTGGAGTTGCCTAGCCATTGTAGTCCATTGTAGGTGTGTAATATAGATAAAAAACAAAACATTCAGCAATATACAAGTTCAATGAGGAAACATTTACAATATGAGATACAATTTCATATATATCATGACAAAATATAAAATAGAATATACCATAGCAGCAAAAATCGTTAGGGATAAAATCATCAAAACCAAAAGTTTAAAGATTTTTTGAAAAAATGGAAAAAATTGGATTTAAAAAAACGTAATAAATTGTAGAAAAAAAGACAGAAACTACTCTTTTTCGAAATTTAAGGTCATTTCCATAGCATAGAGATATAAAAAGCAAATAGAATAGAGAGTTTAACCCATGAATTGTAGAAAATAGATTTTTGTTGTTTATATTCATATCACTGATTACATTGCATTGCACAAAACATACTTCATAGTGCATAAATAATAAGTAGAGGATGATAGTTGACAAAATGTCAATTACAATATAGTTTGTAAGTTTGTACAAAGTCAACCTATAAATTAACTAATTAAGTACAAAGTTCCAAAAATCAAATGTATCCAGTGACTTGCTCCTACAAATAGAGCTATGCTAGAAGGCAACAGGTCCTGATGATGAAGCTCCTAGGTTAGAGCCTCTCCTAATTTCTTCAACCTCATAACTGTCCAAGTTGGCCTCTAGGATCTCAAAATCCTCAGGCTCAAGAAAGTCATCATTACCAACAATCCAAGTAGAAATTAGTCTTGGCCTTACAAGTGAAGAACATAATGAATACAAATTCAATTGATTGCAAGTATATTAAAACTCTAACCTTGAGCTTTCTTTAGCTTCAAGCAGAGGTTGTGGTTAACAAACACCAAGTCCTTTAGCCATTGTTGTGCTAGGCGGTTGTGTTTCTTGGGATGTATGTGTTAAAAAACACTCCAAGTATGCTCACAAGTGGATGACTGGCATGGTTGGCTCAAAATGCATCTCACCATCCATCAAATATTTTTGGTTTTGTGACCAAAAACATCCCACCATTGCATTAAAAACACAATAGATGGAGATGATATCATGTGAGAATATCTTAAAATTTTAACACATTTAATGATCATGTCCACAAAATAGAGAGACTGTCACAAGTTTATAGAGTCTACGTGGTTGGAACAATAGCCTTAGATGAGAGAAAACCCCTTGCTTGCTTGTACATTGGCAACTCTGCCATAGCTGCTTGCAATTATTCTATGGTAGGAAACATTTTCTCCATGCATATGAACAAGCACTGTGTAATCTCAACATCATGATGTTTGAATGAAGAGTTATAGAACAACATTGGATTGGGATAGTATCTTGCAGCATGGAGAGGAGAGTGCATCTGTCGATCCCATCTTCTATCAATTATGTCCCATAAAGGCATATACTTGTCCTTGTTATTTTCCATCCTACCCCTTGTTGGGTGAAAATTATGTAATCATCTTTTCAATAGATTACACAACCTAGACTTCAGCCACAACTATGTGAGATAAAATCTCTCCTCTCAGAAAGGGGAGGCGCCCTTCTTATTGCTGATAGAAGCTATAGTAAAACTAATAAAGTATTTACACAATGTACACTATACTTATGAAATGGGGGGGGTGTGTCACATTCATGCTTCTCTTTTTTTTTAGAGAAGATGTTTTACAATGCTTCATGGTTGGAAGTTCTAAATTCACAATAACTCTAAACTAACAACGAGTAGTAATGCCAATAGCTCTATCTTGTCAAAGCAAAGTGTAGAGATACCAGATGTGATTAATAATAAACAAGTAAAAGAAAAGGGAAAGTCACGAAGGCACAAAGTTGTTCCGTAGCTTTTTCAATGATGGATTTGTGAGAGATGTGTCGTTTGTTGCATTAGAAGCACAAAGTCTTCTTAGACGCAGCAATTCCTCGAACAACATGAATGATTACAAGCGCAAAGTCTTATAGATCATTCAACAAAAGTATCCAAACATAAACTTAAATCCAAATAAGGAATGTAACACAAAGTTTACATAAATTACTTGAAGCCCTTCAAATATCATCCACTAATCACCACCAAATAAGATCAATTCATAAGATATTGAATCCAACACAAAGTCTGGTTTGCAATTGTCTTCTTTATTGATCAAATTTCATTCACAAAGCATGAACACAAAGTTTCAAAATTCTGCTTCAAAAAGGGCAGCACTTTGTTGCAAAATACTAAAGGTAAGCTTTGCAATAGAAATCCCTCATAAAGGAGAGGGATGAGCAAAATTAGGAAATTAGTTGAGAAAAGTTAGGAAAGTGAGGTGAGTCAATTTAGGAAAATCTCACCTAACTTTGACTAAAGTCAAAATGTAATTTGTCTTCAAGAAACTACATCTCAGATTTTCAGTGTAATTACATTTTGAGAAAAGACATTTAAGATGTTAGAAACTATTTACAAGATGCGTAAAGGAAAGCATCAGAAAGTTAAACACTGGAGATCAAGAATCTTCATGGTTCCTTGCTTGGGCGTGGAAGTCTTCATACTTCTTCTTGGTCTCCTGCACGAACGTCTCATCTGGACCAACAGTGTAATCCACAATGGTGTGAATTCTGGTGATTGATCTCATGGCGGATGAGTGAACCTTTTTGCACTTGCGAAGATGCGTCTTGAGATTATCAAGTGTTAGCTATGTATCACAAATGACATGCATTGAAGCTTTTGAAAAGCTGGCATCCTTAACTTGCTGCATGACGGCTTCTTTGTAGATCTAGGATAGTTCACTAGATCAAAAGATGTCACCTTCAGGATCACTTGATGACATCTGAAAAGGAACTGCAAAGATGGTGAATCAATAGGCGTTAGCAGAAAAAGTAGCATTGGGAAGCGTGAAGCGAGCAATGATGTTGAGCAAGCGCGAAACGAGCGACGAGGCACAAAAAATGATGCAGGAGTGGAGAAACGGGGTTTGGAGCGAAGAAATAACAAGTTGGAAACGTTTTAAGGCAAAACTGGGAAAAGTGTAAGGGCGCTGAAAATCAGTGCCCTTGCACTTAGGAAAATGCCTTCAGGTGCAATGGCGCTGAAAATTAGCGCCCTTGCACCTTTGGGTGTAAGTTTGGAAAAAATGTGTCAAGGCGTTGAAAAACAACGCCCTGACACTTAGTCTCAAAGATTTCATGGCAAGTGCAATAGTGGGCTTGTAGTGGCGTAAGAGTTTCTAGCTCGATGAAGAATGAGAGAGAGGTGACAAGAATGAAAAAGAAATAACCTAAAATCACTTTTAAGTGATTTGTAAGTGAGATAGAAGAACAAAAAGTCACGCATTTAATTAAGGCATGAAAAGTGGAGAAAACTGGAAAAAGTGCAAAACACTGAAAAATCACCGCCCAGCTCAAAAAATGGCTAAATATGGGAAAAAGTGCACAAGTGCTAAAAATCAGTGCTTGTGCACCAAACTGACTTTTCACTTAAGTGTAGAGGCGCTGAAAAAGCCCGTCCTTGCACTTTCAACACTTAGAATTTTTTTTGAAAATATTAGTGCGCTTTTGTCTGGAGCTTTTGCACTTTTGACACTTCGATTTTTTTTTGAAAATATTAGTGCGCTTTTGTTTGGAGATTTTGCACTTTTGACACTTAGAATTTTTTTTGAAAATATTAGTGCGCTTTTTTTTGGAGCTTTTGCACTTTTGACAATTTCACTAAGTATAAACAACGAGAGTTCGCGAAGGTACTTGTTTCGAAGGTCATTGCGAGACGAATGCAGAGGGATGCTCAAATGAACTGTTTGAGACTTTGGAACACACTTCGAGGTGGATTGAAAATTGCCTCGTTTTGCGTGCTTGAACTTCACGAACCTAGGAAACAAACAAGTTTCGTAGGGGGGTTATCTGTGGAATGAGTGCTACTTGATTCCGTGATAACACCCCTCATCACCTTCTTGGCCTTATCCATGGCCTCATACAAATATTCCATGGGGGATTCGTCCCCATCTACTAGTCTCAAAGACTTTTACTAGAGGCTTTGAAAATTCTACAACTTGTTAAGCCGCATCCCAAAAACTAGTAGAATACATGTACCCTGCCATTGCTATGCCATTTGCTTGATTTGTGAAGTCAGACTCCATCCACTCGTTTGAAACAAACATTCTTTTCAAATTCATTTTTTGTTGGCAAAGAGTTTGTAGTGCAAGGAAGTGTGTTGCAAATCTTGTCAGCCTTGGTCGAACTAGCTCCTTTCCCTCTGTGAAAGAATGCATCATGCACAAAAACCTCATGTGATTATAGATGAATTTTGTAACTGTGCGAGATTTTTGCAATATCTCTTTAACCCATTCAAGTTTTCCAATCTCCTCTAGGGTTAGAGTAAGGCAATGTGCTGCACATGGGGTAAAAAATATAGAGAGGTATTTGTGCATCAAGAGTGTCCCAACAACAACACAAGCAACAACATTGTTTGTAATAAACTGAACCACATTTTTTGGCCCTACATCTTTGACCACTAGGTCAAACATCTCAAACAATGTAGCTGCAGATTTGATTGTATTTGATACATTCGCAAAATTCAAAAATTCAAAAATAAAATAAAAAATAAAAAATAAAAATATATATAGTTATGATATTGCTATCAGGATTCAACCGTGTAGTTTCAGGTCAAACTCATTCACCCATGTTTCATGAGTAGTGGTTCACAAGAACCCATCTCTCATGATAACGAATGGTCCACTTAGCACTCATTGCATCTAGGTGATGCTCACAGAGGTGAAGCACTGGTCCGTCCCGGGAGGTCACCCATCTGGCTGCTCAAGCGCAGCTTAACCAGGAGTTTTCTCCAAGGTTAAGCCAGCAGTTGTTACCCATTTGCAAAACCAAGTGTTGTGCCTTATGAACCATTCATAATAGAGCCCTTTAGCTCATCAATTGATAAGTAGGAGGTATTTTTCCACAGCGTGTCAAATTATGATATTGCTATCAGGATTCAATGTAGTTTCGAGTCAAACTCATTGACCCATGTTTCATGAGTAGTGGTTCACAAGAACCCATCTCTCATGATACGAATAGTCCAGCACTCATTGCATCTAGGTGATGCTCCGCTCAGGTCACCCATTAAGCTTTAACGAGTTTTCTCCAAGGTTAAGCTGCTTGAGTTGTTACCATTGCAAAACCTTCAAGTGTTGTGCCTTATGAACCATTCATAATAGAGCCCCTTTAGCTCATCAATTGATAAGTAGGAGGTATTTTTCCACAGCGTGTCAAATTATGATATTGCTATCAGGATTCAACCGTGTAGTTTCAGGTCAAACTCATTGACCCATGTTTCATGAGTAGTGGTTCACAAGAGACATCTTGTGAACCACTACTCATGAAACATGGGTCAAAGAGACATCTTGTGAACCACTACTCATGAAACATGGGTCAATGTACCACTACTCATGAAACATGGGTCAAAGAGACATCTTGTGAACCACTACTCATGAAACATGGGTCAATGAACCACTACTCATGAAACATGGGTCAAAGAGACATCTTGTGAACCACTACTCATGAAACATGGGTCAATGTCTCTTGTGAACCACTACTCATGAAACATGGGTCAATGAGTTTGACCTGAAACTACACGGTTGAATCCTGATAGCAATATCATAATTTGACACGCTGTGGAAAAATACCTCCTACTTATCAATTGATGAGCTAAAGGGGCTCTATTATGAATGGTTCATAAGGCACAACACTTGCTGAAGGTTTTGCAAATGGGGTAACAACTCAAGCGGGCTTAACCTTGAGAAAACTCCGTTGCGCTTGAGCGAGCACGGGATGGGTGACCTCCCGGGGCCGGAGTGCTTCACCTCTGTGAGCATCACCTAGATGCAATGAGTGCTAAGTGGACCATTCGTTATCATGAGAGATGGGTTCTTGTGAACCACTACTCATGAAACATGGGTCAATGAGTTTGACCTAAAACTACACGGTTGAATCCTGATAGCAATATCATAATTTGACACGCTGTGGAAAAATACCTCCTACTTATCAATTGATGAGCTAAAGGGGCTCTATTATGAATGGTTCATAAGGCACAACACTTGCTGAAGGTTTTGCAAATGGGGTAACAACTCAAGCGGGCTTAACCTTGGAGAAAACTCCCTGGTTAAGCGCGCTTGAGCTGGAGCAGTACTGGGATGGGTGACCTCCCGGGACGGACCAGTGCTTCACCTCTGTGAGCATCACCTAGATGCAATGAGTGCTAAGTGGACCATTCGTTATCATGAGAGATGGGTTCTTGTGAACCACTACTCATGAAACATGGGTCAATGAGTTTGACCTGAAACTACACGGTTGAATCCTGATAGCAATATCATAACTTGACACGCTGTGGAAAAATACCTCCTACTTATCAATATATATAGTGCCAATGTCACAAGAGGCGAGGAAGTTGATGAGGGTTCAATTCCTTTTGTTTGTCCATCCATCTGACATTATGGTGTAACAAGTCCATTATGTTTGTCCATCCACTATTTTGGAAGTTGATGAGGGTGTAACATTATGCTCATTAACAACATCATTAACATCTTGTACTGCATTATTGAGCATACCAACCCTCAATGTCTCATAAGATGGGGCTTTGAACCCAAGACCCGTAGCTGCAATGGCATCCACCATACTTTGCCAATATGGTGACCTAGCAACATGGAATGGCAAGCTAGAGTAGTACCAAAAGTTTGCAATTGCCTTCTTTGCTTGTTCATGGACATTCTTCCTCCATCTTGTACTCTCCAATGTGGTCTGTGATTTTGGTGTAGTACGAGGTGCGAAGAAAGCATTAATGTTTCCTCCACCTATGTTTGGGCCACGTGCTGTAGAAGAATGTGTTGACCCAGATTCTTTGAAAAACTCATTTGCATCATCTTCCTCATCCAAGCAATTCCTTCTAGCATTTGTAGAATTAGAACCTATTTCAACCTCAATTCTTGCCTTGTTTGCCTTTACTTAGGAATCACATGAAGAACTTGTTTTGCCTGATATGTGACATGTGCAAGGCATGTTGGACAAGGGGTGGTGTTATTTCCTGGCTCCTTTGCCAAATGCCATTTGAAGTGATAAATGCCACTAGCGATATCATTCAAACACCAGTTGCATTTAATCTTCGTTGTACCCGAAATTGATGTGCAAGGTGTCCATGCAAAGCCTTTTGATTTGGCATTATGATCAAATCTGCAAAAGCATTTTAATTCAATCTAGTTTGGCATCAAAGGCCACAAGAAAGTTTGAAGGCATGAATGATAAAGTTTGAAGGCAATGTGTCAATCTATGTCTGCATTTATTTTACTTGTAATTTCATGAACTGAGTTGAAAGTGGATTATATAAAGAAGAGATATTTGCTTGCTTGGGTTGTAACTTTGCATGCAAACTAACTAATATGTTATTGATTTGAGTTGTTATTGTGTTGGAATCTGATATGCATCAGATTATTGGTCTATGCTTTAGGCATTAGCTGGTAGGAAGTTGTGTTTGTGCATTTAGATTAGGTGCTTTCATTTTTAATATCTGAAAATCTTGCTTGTGAGACAAGAGTTGTTATTGGTCTTGTTCTCATAGTTGAGGCGAAAAGTTAGGCAGATAGTTATTTCATTTATGCAGAACCCTTTGAAGAGAATATTGTATATTGTTTATAATTGTGTATTTTGTCTATAGTTTAGTGTCTAGGGTAGTTAGATCTCAAGGAACTTCCCCTTGTAATTTGAAAAGAGGTTTTACCTCACATATTGTTCTGGTTTGAGTTGTCTTGAAATAGACAAATTAATAAACAAACATGGATAAATTGCAACCACGGGAAAAAGAGCTTGGGGGTCTCAAAATTCAAGTTTCATAGTTGGATACTAGGGAATGGGTTGCAAAAGTTACACCTTAATTTCCTCTTGGAGAATGTTTGAAAATTATTCATTCAACAAAGTAGGGCAGAAGTATGTAATGTCCCCTTTCCTCTGATCGCTCCGGGAGAACTTAATAGCCTATTTAATTCCTGTGGGCTATAGTCGGTTAAAGGGAATTGATTAATTTAATTATTTAATGTTGCTTGGCGAAAAAGTACATTTATAAGGTAATATTATATAATTAGATTAAATGGTGTTATAAAGTGACTTTGGGGAAATATTAAAAAGGTACTTTATAATAAGAGATATTTTATTATTTGAACGGGAAAAGTGCAAGGCCTATTTAAAGTGGAGTTGAGCGCTCATTTGCATTATGCTTGATTATTTTCTCTATTGGTGATTTGAGGAGCTTTTTGAGTTCTTGGCTCTGGGACAGTAACCCTCGGGCGACTGGGTTCGGTGGTGAGACTAATCCACCCTAGTTGGTCAGTTGGAGAGATCGCTCAGGTTTTTCAAAGTGTTCTTCATTGCAAATTTGTGAGTCTCCTTCGAGACAAGTTTGAGCCATTATTCCTGCCATAAGGAGGCGTAATAGTGTTCTATTGAGCCGTGGGCACTAGACAGGGGGTCGTGGGGCTTTTAGGAGGGCGCGGGTCTGCCCAAAATCCCATCGCTATTCATCTTCCTGCTGTGCTTTGTTCTGAAAGAGGTGCAAGGTCATTGCTGAGTGTGTGGAAACCTGCTGGGCGCGACTTCCTGTAGAGGGTTGGCTGCTACACTCACCACCACCTTTCTCTCTCAGCTATGATCATCATTTGCTAGCCGTGACACTTCACCAGGAGCTTCCATTTACCTTTGGAGTCTAGCAAAATGGTATATAATACTATGGACTGTGATTTGAATATTTGATTATATATGTACTATTATTGCTGCTGATCAGAAATATTACTGTTGATGATTCTATGTTTCATTCTGATGTACTGGATGAATGCATAAACTGAAATAATGCAATGTATGGAGTTGTCTACATGTTGAATTTAATATATGTACTTTGCAAACTATATAACCACTGAAAGTAACTCAGTCCAATGAGCATGGCAACTGTTTGACAAATGTTTACTTGTCAAACTAATTGGAAATCGCAAAAATTTGCACTGGGGATTTTACAAAGTAAAAAATGACAATGTTGAGGAAAGAAATGTAGGAGTTGTAGAAGTAATTTGCATTAGGAAAGGATAAGGTGGAAGAAAAAGAGGATGTAATTTCAGCCCTGAAGCAATTAATTAAAGAAATCTGCCATTTATTAGGTCATATCATAGAATGCAAACCCTGAGCTATGGTCTGTGCCATCTATCTTAAGGTGTAGTGGTACTAGTTTCAATGGGTTTGTGTTATTTTAGATATTCCTTTAGATGTTAGTAGACCAAGAAGTTTTTGCCATAGTTTTCTTGTGCAAAAGAAGGTAGGGATCAAATGTTGGAATTTTATCAGCAAAACCACATTCTTCAATTGGAAACAAAATGGAAGTCCAATGCTTTTTTTGGGGATGTGACATTAAGAACATTCTCTTACTATCTTCATAATGAAGCAAATATAAGTCAATAGATGGCAACCTACTCAGTTGAAGAAAACAATGCAAAACTCAAGGTAAATGCTGAGTTTCTTGGGACAAATGAGGTAGTACATGAACTATATGAATTAATGAAAAATGTCCAAAAAGGAGCAATGAGCGACATCAATAGAAGATAGCCATTAGATATGTGGACGAACTTGTAGTAGAGATAAGGAAAGCGCCTTATGCAAGCTGTCAACTAAGGTGAAATGAACTTACGATAGCATTGAAGGAGTCATTCTTTGCTCAAAATTTTCCGGCTGCAATGGAAAAATTGGAATTGTACAAAGGTGATGCACAAAATCAAGAGCATGAGTAGATAGGATTGAAGTTTCATTTCCCATGTTAAGGTATTCTATCCTTGATTGGACGAGCAAAGTTCTAGTGAATCCAAGTGTAGAAACAAATGGTTGTAGAAGATTGAAGAAAACCAGGAAGAGCCCTACGACTTTAGAGAAGTTTGCCTCTTTGCCATTGAGTGCAATCTAGGACAGAGCAATTAAGATTGCACAAGAATGTGCAAATTTGTTAATTGGGGGTGATTATGGGCCTTGGAAATTGATACTTTTGTACAATCTTTTTATCCCTTAGCATGCTTTTTGTATCATGAAAACCTTCTTGATAAAAAACTTCTAACTCAAAGCAATGCAAACTAGAAACAAAACCAGAAGTAAAATCTAAAAGGAAACTAACACATAATCTTCTCAAGTTCATTGGAGCTTTCAATGAACAAGTTAACAAATTCTAACCTCCTACAAACAGAAAAACTTGAATTTCACTTGATAAACATTTCAGGTCTAGTGATGATATTGGGCTTGTCAGATTTATAAACATCAAGGCACATATTCTAAGGTTGACTCATGGCAATTGTCCAAAGAAATCTAAATTTTAAATCTTCATGTGAGTCTAGGATCTACATGTGAGGAAATTCATAAACTAAAAGTAAGATTTAATTACAACTCTTTTGGAAGTCCTTGAAAAATAAACTAAGCCACAAAACAATAAACTTTCTAGAATGCTACCAAATAATCGTTTTGGGTCTACTTGCCAACTCAAAGACATCGAATTTAGTTCATTTCACTACATGGATGTGGTTTTAAATATAATAACTCTAAACATGATTTTGGACCCACCAAATGCTGCCACTATTAATTCCAACACAAAGCATCCTTTGCCTGACAAATAGATTTAATGCACAAAATGAACAAAGGTGAAGGTGAAATACTTAAAGCTAGCCATCATGAACACCAACCTGTAAAAAAATAAAAAATAAAAAATAGACCAACCTATAATAGGCAGTCTCGACTCTCACTCCATGTCCTAGTACCTTTCTTCACATCCTAGCACCTTTCTTCGCATCCCAACTCATAGTCGGTGGCAAAATATATAGAGAAATAATTGCGACTGCAAATATATACTTAAAAACGTGTTTTTAGGGTTTTTTTTGGTGGGAGCGCAAATTGCGATTTTTTCACGATTTAAACATGATAAAATTCACGATTTCAACGATTTTTCCCCAGTAACGTGATAGAGAAAATAGTGATTTTTTCTAGGTAAAAATCGTGAAGTTTGTCAATTTTAGAAAAATTGCGATTTTTTGACGATTAATGCTTCTATGGAATATACACATTGATATTGCTGATCATGAGCTATTTGGATCCAAATATAGGGATGACTTTCATAGTATAGGACAATCCAAAATGATGGAGATCTTGAAACTACCAAAAACAACTTGTACGCATAAGAAAAAATGAAAGTTAGGTGCAACGGTTGTCCACAATGGTCAAGTCATTGATTACCCTTATAACTTCGGTTTAATTAACCATTCTTAACACGCTAAAGGAATATTTTGGCATTTCTGAAGTAGTTTGTTTGTTGTATTATGGTAGATACAATGACAAACAAATATATGATAGACTAACCTACATCTATCACCTTCTCTAGAGTTATCATAATGACTAACCATTGAATTTCCGGAGAGTGAATGATAGAGCTGAATTGTGGAGCAGAATAGAGATAGAACATGAAGGGATCGCAAGGTGCAGAACTGAAGTTGGGATAGAGGATGAAACAATAGTTGAAATTCTGCTCTTCCGTTGCTTCATTTATTCCTTTGGCTTTGTCATACATATTTTGGTGTGTGTTGGCAGCCTATACTGCTGTTATGGTGTCATCCTTTAGATCTATCAGCATTATCTTTGGTATTTTTTCAACTTGTAGTCAAATATGAAATTGCAGCCATTTTTTCTCCTCTTTTCCCTTTTTTTCTTTTCGAAGATGTTGCATCCCTCTCAAAAGTAATTGCCCTTGAACACCAATTATTCAACTTCAAGGTACTGTCATTTTACTTATTTTGAGTTGCTATGCGTGCTTTTGTGGATAGATCCTTGTGTCTCTAGTCTGCAATTGCTTTAATTTTCCCACTTCTTTGATCATGTGTGTTTGAGTCAGCTTCTTATGCTATAGTTGTGTTGTGTCATACCTTCTCTACATGTCATACTATCTTCTTATATGCTTATCTTCCTCATTCTTGTTTAAGTTGGCTGCAATAAAATGATATAGTGTTTTTTTTCTCAAGAAGTCTAGTTGATCAATAACCTTTTGTATATAGTTATTGCAAACATTCTAACCACATACTTGTGCCAATACCGAGCTTTCCAAAGGTGTTTTATTGATATTTACATTCTCTTGTTGCGGCAATATGTACAATTCTTAAGCTCTCCAATCAAGACAGTAGAGCTTGGTGTTGTAACTTTTTCTCATCTACGTAGTGCATCTCATATGGCAACCAAGCATGGTAATCTCCAATCACTTTTTATTTTAAAGCTTTGCTTCTTTTTTCTTATTAAAGAAATAAGTTACTATTGGCTTGCAACATAGGCTGGATGATCTGCACAAGCTGATCATCAATCACAATGTGTTGTTTATTTGTGTTAGTACTACCAAGCTATGTTGGACTTTGTTTGGGCTGCCCTTTGACAACAATATCATTCAAGGGGTTTAGGTTGCTTGTTAATATTGATGATATTTTCAATATTCTAGATTGTAAGATGTGAACATGCTATATCTTGATTGTTATCGACTAATACTAATCAATTCATGATTAACCTATTGATTGCTTTAAGCATGCTGGTAGATTTTTTTGCACCATTCCTTAATAGTCATAACTTTTATCTTTAGAGAATAGGGTAGAGGACTCGAAGGAGACATGATTTTTTGTTGTGCAAGGACATATCCCCACTTGTGGTTCTTGTCCCCATTACAAGTTATTTTTCTATTCAAATATCATTTCTAGGATTTTTGGGGGTATTTCTCGTGTTTAACTTGATGCATTTTGACATTCCCTTGTTCCTCCAAAAGGTGACTTGGTGGAATATAGTGGTTATTTGACATGTGAAGGAGCTAGAAAGTATATGTAAGGACACTTGAGACCCTTGATTTCTAAAGGTGTACCTTGTCATGGGTTTCTTTGTTGTCTCTTGAGATGTTTATTACATTTTTAACCTCTCTTTTTTCATCATCGAGGTATTCATTCTCTTGGTCATGTACATGGTTGTTTGGTGCATTGTTCTTCTCATCTAAGTTTAATCCTTATCTGTTCTCACAATCCTCTAAATTGGGGGTACTATGAGCTACCTCTTCCTCTTTAATTACCTTTGCTTGTAACTTCTTTTATGGGGATGAATTGTCTACTTAATAAATAACAATA
This sequence comes from Sequoia sempervirens, assembly GCA_007258455.2. Taxonomy (NCBI): domain Eukaryota; kingdom Viridiplantae; phylum Streptophyta; class Pinopsida; order Cupressales; family Cupressaceae; genus Sequoia; species Sequoia sempervirens. The sequence continues at coordinate 66,094 of VDFB02331428.1, read as the reverse complement.
ATGGTTTTCTTTTTGTTTGACATTTTGGCTTAAAATCTAGAGATGGAGTGCCCACTTCTCAATGTTTTTTTATTGAATTCTGAAGGCCATCCCTTGTGGGAAGGCAATTGGGTAGTGGCTCCATAATATATAATTACAAGACTTGGCGATTCTTGAGGTGGGTGGAGCAAAACTGGTTCTAGGGACTTGTGACCTAGTACTTGGAGAGTCTTGTTAGTTAGACTTGGCCGTGTCTATAAAAATGAGGGATTTTTTTTTTGAAAATGCTTAAATGTAAAAGCATAAAAGTCAAGTGTCTTTTAAATGGTTTGGAGGACTTTTGGAGGAATTTTGGAGGATGGTTAAAAGTGATAAAATTGGTCTCAAAGGCTTTAATCCATTATTGAACCATAGCATTCCATATCTTGTGTTAAAGAGTTTTTCATATCTAGTTTTGAGCTAAAGACAAATTAACCACAACAAATAAACAACAAATGTGAATATAGAGAGTCTCTAAAATACTATGCTAGTAATGGAGAACTATTTGCAAACAAGCTGTGTCATATTAACTTCAAAAGGAATTTTAAAATCTTCAATAAACATAATGTCTAGAATTAAACATAATATATTAATACCCCAAATTAAATCCCGGACAAAACAATGGTGAAAATTCTTAAGATAACAAAAGATCCTTCATACAAGAGAAACAATTTCCTTAAATAACAAGAGGGTAATGCTCATCTCAACAAGATGATTGACATTTGCTCAACTTGCATTACATGTCAAGTATGCAATTATTTTATTGTTTTACAAAATTTGCTACAAAAACTTTGTCACATAAATGATTAGAAATAAAAAAGATGCCAAATCCTTTCCTTAGAGAGCAATCTTTAAATGGTTGCAAATCTATTGTTGCAACCTATCAATTCTGTTTAGGTGCCACTTGCTCTAATTAAATACCCTTAAAAAATCATTTGAAACTTTCCCCTTACCCAATGGATTTCTTATATTTTCTAGCAACCTAAGGAATATTTTTAGAAGTGTCCTGGCTAGAAACTCAATTGGGAGCTATTGATGTAATTCAAGGTAAAGGAATTTGTAGGGCTTTGAATTTAGAGGTTTGAGTTTTGGTTGTTGTACACAAGGGGTTATCCAAAAGTATCATAGTATGCTTATAGTTGTTTAATCAAAGTGCATTCCTAATTAGTTATTAACTTATTGATCCTAATAATGTTATTTTAACTTCAAGATCTCTTAGGGAAATCACGAAATCAACTTATTTGACTATATTGCAATTATAGAGAAGGCCTATGCTTACTTGAGATTTCAGCTTGAAATTCATCCATTGCGAGCATACCAATTTTGTTTGCAAGAGCTCTTTCCCAATCTAGGGCACCATTTTTGGTTGAGAAAATACACAACTTTGATTAAACTTTAGTTAGCTTAAAATATTACACAAATTTTCCTTTTATAGTGCCCTACCGTAATTGCTTGATGAACATGTTCCTTTCCCATATGAAACTCAAAAGACTGTGTTGTTGGGTAATTAGTTTGAACTTAAATAGTGAATAATGCCTCAAATTCAATGCCCTCTAAGATCAAAGGTTGCAGTAGATTGACCAAACATGAACACTACTTGATCCACTGATCTTCTAATGTCAATTGGAATCGACATTTGACTATATTGCTTAATCCTTTAAGGTTTGGTCTCAATCAATAGTCGAAATTGAGATTACCTTTTGAAATCAATTGTTGCAATATATCTGGGGATCACCTAAAGTGACACCTTCGACCATCTATTGATGTATAGAAGTTGATTAGATTATAACACATGTCATCATTTCAATCACTTCATTCCATTGCTCAATGCTTTTTAACTTCATACATGATTAATTGTCTAGATCATCTTGCCTTCAAAATCAACAACTTTGGCAGATTTGTAGATGCGAAAGATGCATGGTAAGTTGATTCACTGATCTATGGAAGTTCACTAAATCACACCACTTGTATGCTTCATCCTCCCTTAGTTTTATTGCTTTAATCCACTACAATTAATAGTTGAGATTGTTTTGGTTATAACATTGATAATTTTAGTACATCCATGAATTGTCAAAGTGTCAAATAGTTTGATCTTCTAATATACAAAAGTCAATAAAAGGCCTTTATGTGTTTCCATTTCTCCCAAAGAAATCAACACTTGTAGGGGATCTAAAGAATTTTGGAGGGATCCACGTAGCCGTTTGTTAATCTTCATAAATTAGTAGAAAACTGCCATGTCACCTTTAGTTCTATTGCAAGGAAACCATGCCACTTTGTCAACTGCACTTCTCGATGTGGATTTGTTTCTTTAATAGGCTAGTCAGAAACATGCATCTCACCATTTTTGGAGAAATATTCCACATTGGATGCACCATGTCGATGACATGTACAATTGTAGTATATAAGGAGATAGGTATTTCACCAACCAAGCCAGTATATAAATTTACAAAAATTGGTAGTTGGTCACTTGATAAAAAGAAATGAATCACTTAAGGGGAAGGTGATTGCTGTTAGCAAGTCAATAATCAAACATAGCAACAAATGCATGTGTTAAGACAAAATTTGAGTTTTGTTCAAACAAATGCAATCTAGTTTGTCATGAAAACATACCAGGGAAAATAAGACCTGTTGTGACCTTTTTCACACATCGCCCCATTCAAGATGGGGACCCCCTAATTTTTGCTCCATTCTGGTCTTTTGGCTTGGGTTTTTCTCTCTCTCTCTCTCGCTCTGTCTCTTTTCTGATGTCCGCCTTTTCGGGGTTGCGCCTGTCAGTGAGTTTAAACGTGAAATTGACCAAGTCTGAAAATTAGGGTTCCATTTTTCCTGGTCAGTCCAGGGTCGAACGAAGTCAATAAATTGAAAATTGAGCTTAACATTGTTGTCAGCATGTTTCCAGCCGACTTTCAGCAAGTTTTCATCAGATTCTGAGCTACTTACTATTTTTAGTAAGTGTGCAATTACAGGCAATCCTTCAGCACTTTTGAGATTCCGACAGTCACACGGCATTCAAAGCACATCAGGCTACTCGCATGCAAAATTTGAGCGAAAACGACAACTTACTATTTTAGCAGTCTTAGCCGGGACAAATTTCGGGTTCAGATGCGAGTTTCTCTTTGCATGTCTGGATATTCCTTCTAGGTTTTTCGAGACCTTCGCAATGATATAACATGCAAAAACGAGACGACCACTTTCAGAATTCAGCTTTCCGAGGCTATTTTAGGGTTTGCATGGGTTTCTTTTGCATGTCGGATGATTCCTGGTGGGTTTTTCGAGAGCTTCGCGATGGTGTGACATGCAAATGGAGATACTCACTCAGTAAGGAACTTGCTATTTTTAGCAGGTGTGTCCCGGCAGCCGCTTCCCAGCAGTTCAAAATTATAGGCTGATCGCAGTGCCACAGAAACGAAGAGAAACAGAGTTCATTTGATATACATGCAGAGCGAATTAGGGTTTCCAGCTTCGGGTCCCAAAAAGAGGCATAAAAAGTCAAAATTTTCGAAAACCGGTGTAAACCACCGCGATCAGCATTCTTCAGGCTATCTGCTGGTGAAATTTTGAGTCAAACGGAGCACTTACTATTTATAGTAAGTCAATTTGGAAACTGGCTAAAAATAGTAAATCAGTGCATGCGTCGTGTCACCGACAGTCACGTGGTGAGGAGCGCCTCATTAAAATTTCAAATCAATCGGAACAATGGAGCTATCAGAAACATGAGGTTACTATTTATAGTAAACCACCTTCAGAAACAGGCTAAAATAGCAGGTCAGCTAAAAATGGCAGTGTCGACAGGACAATGAGGTGATAAGGATGCAGTGTGTAAAATTTCAAGTCGTTCCGAGCTTCAGAGGTGCAAAATTCAGAGGACTTACTATAAATAGCAGGGCATGAAATACTGGCGAAAAACGATGAAAAATGTTCCAAGTCTGGAACTTCATCCAGCTGACATGGCAAAATGCGCCCACCTTGAAGAGAGAAAGGTTGAAAATTTTTCTAAGTGTGGAAATCCGCCACCCCCTTCCAAATGCGCCCATCCTCCTCAGGGGGTAAAATGCGCCCAAAGGCACAAAAAGTCAAAGAAGTCAACAAATATCATCCTGCTCCTATAGCAAAATGCGCCCAGCTCAAGGTTGATAGCAATAATATTTTCGAAGGCATGAAAGATATCCTCCTCACCCCTCTAAATGCGCCTATCCTTCTCTTGCATCAAAATGCGCCCAAGTTAGGAGAGAGTCAACAAGGTCAAAGCTTTTTATCCTCCTCAAGGGGTGAAATGCGCCCAAAGGCAAAGAAGTCAAAGTGGTCAATGAATTTCATCCACCAGCAAGGCTCAAATGCGCTCAAGTTGGAAGCAAGTCAACAAGTCAAAGAAACTCGTCCTCCTTGCATGTCTAAATGCGCCCAAGTTAGGAGGGTAAAAGGTGAATGGAGGTAGTAAGTGAGGTGAAAATATTACCTAGACGTGGTGAAAGGTGGTGAAAGGCGTTACCCTCCATCAAGCTCAAATGCGCCTAAGGTGATGTGTTAGAGAATATTGCAAGATGTGTTGCCTAGGCGTGATTTTTGAATTTCCTCTCCTAGCCTCATATGCGCCAAGGGTGATGAGTGTCACGAAGTGTTAGAAAATATTTCTAAGGCGTGTGAAGTGAGTAATTTCCTAAGGTGTGGTGAGTGATATGTGTGAGGTGTTGAGAATAAAATGCTAAGTGGGTTATGCGCCTAAAGTCAGAGATGAAGGATGAAGTGAGGTAACTTGCTAAATGATAAAATTTTCAAAGGCAAGGATGAGTATAGAATACGCCTAAGGTGTCGAGTAAGAGCAAAATAAAAAAATAAAATATCTCTAAGGCGTTAGAATTTTAAATAAAAAAATTGCCTTGCAAGTGTGGAATAAATATAAATGGTGAGTGGCAAATCAAGTGTGCCAGGCGTAAACGAAATTCTCCTAAGTGAAGTTGATACTTTTCTCACTGGCAGGCAAACAAAATTTTCTAAGGCAAATTCTCAGAGTGCAAGAGATGATTAAAATATTTTCTAAGGCAAAATATTTTCCTCTTAGAAAATACGCCTAGAGCTCAAGGTGGTGAAATTTTTTCAAAGCACGAGCAAATTTTTTTTCAGTGATGAAGGTAGAGATGATGATAATGCAAGATGAATTCAAGCTTCTTTAGGCTGGAGCAATGCAGGATGATCACAGGCGAAGAATGAATTTAAATTGTTGAAATTTTTTTTTTTTCCAAGGTTCAAAATTCCAAAAATTTAAATGAACCTGTTCATTGGGTACCCATGGATTCGAGACATTCTGAAGAAAATTTTCTTCTGGGTACTGAACATTTGCGATAATAGATGGATTTCCAAGTCTTCCGCACTTCGCCGACACTTTTTCAGTGGGAAATTTAATCAGTGCTCAAATTGTGAATTTTCCTAAGGGAGAATTTAAAAGCTTCTAAGGCAAAATTGAATAAAACGACTTTCCAAAGTAAAATTCTCTGAGTGATGAATTTGAAGTAAGTTGCCTAAATGATTTTGATCGAATTCTTCGAAGATGAATTTTCCAGAAGTAATGAAGAGTTAAAATTCGAATTTCAAGTGACAGGATTCCGGCTGGTGAATTAAAAAGGATGAATTTAAATTAAATTTTTTGAAAATAAAATCAAAGATGCCAGTCAAAGTCAAGTTTCTAGAAGAATAAGATTCCTGACGTCGGGTGACAAGTGTCAGAAATACCAGAGAGGGAAAATTCGAATTCTTGAAGTGGAGTAGTGGAAGTTTAATGCACTGGCTAAAATTAACTTCTTCTAGAATTCGAATTTTGGCTATAAAATGAACAAGTTTCTCACTTGTTTTCACAGCCGAAGAAGTCGAATTTGCTCTGAGTGAAGCATTACAGTGAATTGTTGCTGAGGCTTAAGGAATTCGAAATTTTGCTGAGGAGCAGAGTTGCTGAGGGGCGCACTTAGAAGTTGCTCAAATCTGTAGTTGAAGAAGTATGCACTTGCTGATTGCTTGAGTTGAAGAAGTTGCTGAAGTGAAGGGGACGCCTTGAAAAATCTAAAGTCAAAGAGCTAAGAGGTACGACTTTGCTAGTGGCTGAAGTTCAATTCATTTGTTGCTGAAAGTAGAAGTTGACAGTTGAAGAGGACGCCTTGGGATGAATTGCTGAGAGTCTTCAAGATGCAAATTGGTTGATTGCTGATTGCTGATATAAAGTACGAAGTTATAAAGTTCAAATTGCTGATTAAGAGTAGTGAAGTGAAATCACTAGAGTCCACTTAGAAACTTTTCTAAGTGTTGAAATTCGAATTTATCAAAGAAGAAGAGACTGAGGTTTGCAAACAAGAAAATTATTGCAGCTTCTTGAAGTCGACTGCAGCCCCTATGCAATGTCATGTATTATTTTTATAAACTAAATTGCTGATGAATGTTATTGTTTGCAGATGGCTGAGGCGAGGACAACTGGAAAGGACAATGGTGCATCCAAGCAGGCTGTGATTAAGAAGCTGAGTAAGACATTCATGCCGGAGTCAAAATTCATTTCAAAGTTGGGCAAGTTGACAGACACCAACCTGGGCTCCGTCAACCTGGAGACCTTCAAAAACAGGATGTTTGGAATTGGAAGTCATCGGGCTTCGACCACTTCGCACAACATTGTTCGAAGCGGACTATATGCAACTGCTGGTTTTCCACCAGCCATTCAATGCTCGGAGCTGATGATGGAGTGTGCTAATTGCTACGAGAAGGAACACCGGTCGATCATGTCACCAGATGGCCAAGTGCTCGCTAATCTTACTCCGGCAGCCATTGGCGAAGCTTTCGGGATCCCGGTGCACAGGAACATGATTTATAAATCCAGGGAGCGAGCGGAGCGGATGTATGCTTCTGCTTTTGAGCGATGCATGGATACAATTAATACCCACTGGATGAGCACTCCCAAGCCTTCTCGAACGAAGTTGCCCAAGCAGATCATAGCGGATGACTTGAAGCAAGAATACTGTGATCTCATCATGATGCTGAGCAGGGTTGGAGGTTGTGCACAATCATTCATTTTTGAACCCTGGATGTTTTACTACATCAACCTGGTGCTAGAAGGAAAAGACTATGTCAATTGGGCTGCGATGATCAGTGATAATTTGCATGAGCAGCTCCTAAGCTTGAGGAGAACGAAGACATTTTACATGAGTTCCTATATCATTTATATGTTGGCACGGATGACGAAGTACAGGGGAATATCTTACAAGGAGCCTGTTGGATGTGGCTCTCATCAATTCAAAATCCATGAGGCTTGTCCGCAGTTGCACCTGTCAAGCACAACCCACTACAAACGTGTCAACGATTCTTTCACCATGTACATCACGAGAGTGCTTCAGGAGCGGTTGCATCATAGAATCTCGAGGGATGCCCAGGAGTTAATTGAAAGGTATGGGTGTTGGTTCATTCAGTTTCCGAGATTTTCTTACATTAGGCTGCAAGGTTTCTCATCATACCCATATAGGCTGCCTAAGTACCCAACGGATAGAGTTTTAATGCTAGAGATATCTAGGCAACTGCTTGCCTTTGATAAAATTCAAAAGAAAAAGAAGAAGGGAGGAATTGAATTTCCAGTTGTCATGGGCAACTCGGATGAGGTGTGTCCCTCAATGCAGGCAGCTAGGGAAGCTGAAAGTGAACTTCAGTTTTATCATTTCTCATATCATACAAGTCGACAACACTATGACCCGCATCATAACATCAAGTGGGTGTTGTCAGAAGAATTTAAACATAAGGCCACCATTGAAGATTATTGGGCTGATGCGGCTGATGAGATTGAAGTAAGGAAGAGGATGTTTTCTCGGTTGCCTATTACCTTGATCAGGGAGTGTGAGGTTGTTCCGGTTCCGGACCAGGTCAATGAGGATATGGATGTTGTTCATCCGGATTATGCAGCAGTTAGGGATACTCCACTTCCACCTCCAGATTGGTCAGAGCCTGAGATTGCGGATTTGGACACGCTCTCTATCCCTGTCATGACATTTACTAGAGCATGGGTTGATAGACGAGTAAACAGGTTGAAAAGTAGGTCAATTGCTTTGACTTACAATATGATGGGAGATCACAGGACGCCCACTACTGGCAGAAAGAAACAGATCACAAGCGGTCCAGAGACCAGGAAGAAGGAAATAGTTAGACAGGAGCCTACTCAGCCAGAGCCTCCACGAATTACAGTTGCATCACCTTTGGAGACACGTTCTCCAAGTATACAGGAGGTTTCTTTATTTGCTGATCAGAGGATTGCATTGAATCAGGTGCAAGCAGTACAGGATAATATTCAGCCTCCACGGAGAGAGTCAGTTGGCCAGAGCGTCAACGCACCTGTTAGGGTTGATCAGCAGGATGATGAGGGGACTATCACTGACCCTCAGTTTCAGCAGGAGTTAGAGGCGGCCATGAATGAGGATGATGATATAGTTTCAGGTGATACTCAGCCACTTGAGGACGATGAGCCTCGCCAGAATGATATAGAAGTTGAGCAAGTTAGAGAAGTCGAGGCACAGGAGCAGCCCTTTGACATCAGTATGATGTGCGATTGGCTTAAGGACAGAATGAGAAGAAGCCCCAGTGAGGAGATTGATCCAACAGTCGAGATGGAGGAGTTTTTGAACAGGATCAGTGCACCTCCACAGAAGAAGAAAGCAAGAAAATTTTCGAAGATATCCACTGAAGAGGATGGCTCTCGTACCCTTCATGTAGCTGTGCCACGAGTTGAGTGTGACCGGAATGAAGCAGTGCCAGAAAATTATGTGGTCACGACTCTAGATTTGGGACGCCCCACTGGTGCGCAGATTGTAGAAGAATGTGATAACTCCTTCCTCACCCTCAAGGATAGGTTGTTCAAGAAAGAAGGGAAGTATAAGAAGCTGAAAAGAGAACACAAGGCCTTAGTTGGATATGTACAGCAATTATCTCGTTCTCAAGGGCAGGATGTACCAGTGATAGAGCCTCCGGCGGATGTGCCTAGAGAGTCGATCAGCGGCTTGATGGAGTTAGGAAGAATGGCACAAGAGGCAGATAAATGGGTCACAGGAGTACGTGCTGAGACGGAGAAGTTTATGGAGGATCTTGCTTTTGCTTTTGAGCAGGCCTCTAGTATTTTGACACGGATAGATGTAGTGGATCATGCATGGGGAAATGCTTCTATCTATCAGAGTAAGGTGATCCAGCGTCTTGAGGTATTGAGGCATGTGCCATTGCGATTGCTAATTGATGGAGGTGTCATTCAGGAGAATGACAGATATGATTTCTCTCGGTGGTATTCTTCGGCGATCACAGGGCGTGGTTTCTTCGATGCGGCACAGGCGGATTCAGCTAGAGTACATAAGGCTATGGCCAATATTATAGATGGAGTTCAAAATACCTTTGAGGCTATATTTGCTAGGCGGCTGAATCCAGATGAAGTTAATTTTGATAATTTGAGGGGTTTGCTGGTGCCTTTCTTTGCAGATGTTAAGACCTTTGTACAAGATGATTTCGAGAATACTTCTACTTTCTCCACTTTGATCCAGAACACGCAGGACTCCTTGATTGCATGGAGAAAATCTTGTACGAGGCATGAGCATTCAGTCACAGTATTAGAGTTTAGCTAGATTGTGTTCCACCGATTTCAATTCAGGAAGTTGAGGCTGTACTTGGCAGATTTGTTGAGTTGGCAGTCAGAGAGAAGGCAAGTGGGAACGCACTACTGGACGAGGATCTTCTAGAAGACTGAATATGGGCATTTATTACATTTTCTATTTATGGGAGTGAGTGGGAATCTTTGATTCATTTAATGTACCACTCCCTATTCTGGCAGTTTTTAGGGTTAGGGCTGAGGTGGCACGATTCTGGCCACTCTATTAATTGTAACCCTAGCCGTCTTTTGGGACTTGGCTAGCTATATAAAGGGGGAGTCCCCCTCATTTGTAATTTAGACATTAGATCAGGCATTAGCATTAGAGCTAGAGATTGGAGAGATTGCATAGTAGAGTATTGTAGACATTTTGCATAGTGGAGAAGAAAGAAAGTTTTCCCTTTGAAAACTTTTGTGGAGATTGTTGTGTAATACTTTTCATGATAATAGATCTTTTCATTGATGGTGGAATTCGTCTTGTCATGAATAGCTAGCAAGGTCTCTTCTTCCTTTCGTATCCAAGTAGCGTAATTTTCATGCAAGTAGTTTACTTTGATGTGTGGTGTTTTATTGAGGTAGCTTCACTTTATTCCATACCACTAGCGGCTTGTTGATGATAAGTCCGCCTTGCGTGGTCAACTGGACATTATCTTGAGTTTAACTTCGGTTGTGGTTTACATGCTTATATGCGTTGTTTTGATGGTGTATGTATGTTAAATTATAACTTGAACATCTTTTGCTATCCCCTTGAAGATTGCACCGATTTTATTGAGGCTGTCTGACGTGAGGCTAGGTGAAATCTGGTTGAAGTCTATTGAAACGAAGCTCCACATATCCTGCATTTAGAGTAGAATATAAAATTCTTAGGCCCTATATTCTTTTACTTTCCGCACATTTCTGATTAGTTTTAGGAAAACAAGCTACATTGCCAAATCATACACGCAAGAATCCTCTTCAAAATCATACATTAGCTGCTAACTGCAAGAAATCTGAACAATTGTGTAAGTTCCCTCGTAAGAACACAGCAATACACATCAACCAAACTGGGTCTATTCGCACTTAAGGAACCTTGGAGTTGAACGTGTGATCTATCTCACAATCTTAGCACACGGAATACTTTGATCAAGAGAGAACAGAGTAGCCCTAAACTATTTTTGTTCTGCTGTTTGGTGCGGTCACAAAAACCACGTCAACAAGACCAATGCAAAAAATGGCAAAGACATACGCATGTCAAGGGACAAGTTAACAAAGCAGCTACATAAAGGTGGACACAAGCACTTTTAGAGCTACAATAAGATTATCGTAGATCATTTAGAGTGGCCTAGGGTAAAAGTTCGAAGTTGTGTCATGCTTCAGGCCAACTTTTCAGCAAAACTGAATTTAAGCATTTTCAATTGAAAGTTAATTATTGTCAAACATATGGTCTAGCTGGATTCATTCTAGTTAAATTATATCTAGGCCATAACTTTTTCAACTAAAACTATCTACTAAATACATATGTAGCATCACTTTTGGGCCAATATACTAAAAAAATGAAATTGTTCAAAAAAATTTCTCACAACTTATAATCATGTAAATAACATTTAAAAAATAAATCTAAAAATACCCTTTTGTAAATCTATAAGTGTAGTTTTCAAAAATATAATTTTTTTAATAATTAATTAGTGATTTAGTAGTATATTTTCTTGTTTTATTTTATTAAAAGTAGGTCATCAACACCAAAATATAAGCATGATAAAAAATATGATGCACTAGAGAATATATTCCATGTCGAGCTGGTATAATTTTTCTTTTTTGGATAAATAGTTAAATCAAATAGTTATGTTCTGTTGAAAGAGTTGTGTTTTTAGTACATGCAAATTTTAAGATTAATTTAAAAAATATATTTATTGAAATGGGAAAAAAATTAGTCCATGCATTAAAGTTTCGAGTTATAAATTCTAAAAAAATTGAAGGAAAAAAATACCATAGAAAAAGTGACTTTCCAGTCAACCTCATTTTTTCGTATTTTATTAGCAACAAAATTATATTGTCAATTTTACAAAAAAGTGCATTCAAGGTTTTCTTAATTAAAAAAATACAAATGTAAAAATACATCGAAAAATCTTTCCCATCATTTAAAAATTTAAAACATATATGTTAATTTCTAATGATTCAAATTAAAAATTTAGATTAGTGTTGGCCATTTCTTTTATAAAAGAATGACACAACTTTGACTTTCACCGCCCTGTCAGCCCATATTGCAAGTTGAAACTTGTCATCCCATCTTTTTTATTTTGATCTAGAGTATTTTTAATGATCTTGATCATTATTTGTTCTAGACTTAGCTTGCCTATTGCCTTGAGGGTCACATGGAGAAGAGTATGTAATTAATACTCTTATCCCATATTTGTCACACAACAAGTTAAGTTTATGGCATTGTCTGCAATAATTCTTTGTGGCACCCTAAATTTAATGACAATATTAGTCAATAAGTTCATCACTACCTTTATAGTGGCATTCTTTGTTGGGATAACTTCAACCCACTTGGTGAAGTAATCTATAGCTACTAGAATCCATTTTAAGCTATTATTAAATTTCTCAATTATTTACCCAATGAAATCAATCCCCCATTGTTGAAATAGGGCTTCTACTTAGATTGTTCTAATTGGCAAAGCCTCAACAACTTTAAATCTTGTAGGGAACCTTGGCAAACATCGCACCTTCTAATCATTTTGGCCACATTCTTTAATAAGGTTGTCCACCAAGATCTTACTTTTAAAACCTTGTCAGAAATGGTCTTTTTCATAATGTGACACCTTCCCATGCCTTGATAACACTAATTTATGAACCTTTGGGAGTTCATTAGATTGACATACTTGAGCAACACTTCTTTAGGATTTTTCCACATTGCTTCATCCTTGATTAGAATCAAATTTTTCTAGGTTTGTTTGTTAGGATCTAAATTAGATGGACGTGTCATACTCATCAAGTAAAATATGACATCAACATGCCAAGGGTCTTCATTCAAAGCGTAAGGAACTGATATATAGTAAACACTTATCATGACAACATGCACAACTTAAAGATTTGTTTTAGTCATTAGTTTGCAAGTATTTGACCTCTGAAAAGCTTTGTGATTTGGATTTCAAGATCAATTTTTTTTTATCTTGTTGATCCATCTGCACCTATTATCAAAGGCTTCTTGTTAGGTGAAAATTGCTAAGCTACATAAGCTACAATCTTGGTCCCAATAAGATATTGTCTAAAATTTATTACGGTCTTTGCTGCAATAAGAAATGGTAAAACATTCATTGCATCCTACTTCTCCATCATAAAGTACTTTACCTCTACATTTTGATGGGATTTGCTAAATGATGCTATAGGTTGCTCAAAACCATAATTGTTTTTCTGCAAAAGAATTGTTGCATATTATGGAAAGCTACAAAAGAAAACAATTGGAAAGACTTGGAATAATCAAGGCTAGCCAATAAAAGTGCCTGCTTAATTCTTGAGAAATATTTTGTAACCTCTCCTTACCACTATATAACTCATCCGTTCTTCAGCATCCTAGAAATGGTCTTTGTTTTCTTAGCAAAATTAGACACAATGTTTTTGATAAAGTTGATTTGGCGGAAGAAGGTTTGGATTCCTTTCATAGTTTGGGGCTGCAGGAAAAGGTCTGTAGCTTTTGTTCTCTCAGGGTCTTATCTTGACCCCCATTTTAGATACAATGTGCCCAAGCAATTTCCATTCATCTACCCAAATAAACATTTTTTTACGATTAAAGGAAATTACTTATTCCAAACACCTTTTTGAAGATGATCTCAAGATATTTGTAGTGATCATTCTCATCTTTTGAAAAAACAGTGCGGTCATCTTGATAGACAAGAATGATTTCATTAATCAATTTAACAAAAGCTACATTCATAGCCCATTGAAAAGTGCCCCAACATTTATCAATCCAAATGGCCTTTTCACTTACACATATGTTCCTTAAGGCATAGTAAAAGCTATTTGTGTTGTTCTGACCTTTGACTTACATTGATAACCATCCATCATAGACATTAACTCAAATCCAGTAACCTTTTGCAAAAGATTTTCCGTATTGGGCACTGGATAGTTAGTTTAAGTGATGACATACTTAGAATTCTAAAATTTATACATAATCTAATATCTCCATTTTTTTTTTCTCCGAGGGACTAGGTTAGACACTTGCAATGGATGCTTGATTGGTTTAATAATGCTCCCACATCTCAATTTTATGAGCTCCTTTTGCATTTGAGGGGTAAGTGTAGGGTTAATAGGTCATTGCCTTTGTCTGAAAGGCTTTGCACTAGGCTGCAACAAAATCACATGTTGGAAAAGTCCTCTCTATGGGTTTTCAATTCATTATAAGACCAAGCATCTTTTTTATTTCCTTAACAGGGCAATAAGGAATGCCTTCTCAATAGGTTTAAGTCACTTTAAGCTTCTCTTCTGTTGGTACCCATACGAAACTTTGTTCTTAATCAGGTTTGTAGTAAATAAGTCATGTCATTCTCATCTTAATTAGTCTAGGTTAAGGGGATTTGCCACAATCCCTATATCAAGAAACATATTTCTGTCAGAATGTCAAAATCATTTTTACCTTCTGATAAGTAAGCAGATTAGTTTTGGTTGGCGAAACATGGTGACAATTAAGTACATCTATAGAAATAAATGTAGGTCTGTGAATATCTTTGGTAAAGGAGAACGTATGCTCCAAAATAGTTCTTTTGCTATTTTACACGAGCAATTCTGTTTCAGACAGGATTGTGGAAGATGTAGATGAAACAATTGTAGCTCAGATATAGTAGTATAGACCAAAAAAAATTGGTCATGCTTGTCTGATTGAAAATGATGAAATTTATAATGTGCATATGCCTTTCATTTGCTGTATATATTATTGCTTGGGATTTAGCTAGCAGTTTAATTAGTGCACTGTTCTTTTTAAACATAAGAAGATTTTGCAATCTCTCAAAATTTTTAGTATGTTAATGATCCTTTTGAGATTACTCAGTTGTTTGCTCATAATGTCATAGGCAGATATTCTGGTTCGGGGATACTCTGGGTGGAACTCCCGGCGGGCATTACAAGTAATAAATCAAGTATTTCCAAAGGTATAAATTCATTAGAGCTGTATTCTATATCTTTTTTTCCATTTTGAAGGTTCTCAACCTCTCAAAAACTGAAATACCGGTAGGCTTTATTTTTGGCCTTGATTTATGTCTTTGAAGCATTTTTTTTTGTCATTAAAACCATCCTGTTAAACTCATTCCCAGCTTTTGTACCTATGAAGTGATTTCAATTTTTTACTAGGATTATTGTAGATGAATTGATTGCTTTCTTAAGTAGGAAAAGTTAAAATAGACTAGTTACAAAAAAGAGACAGTATTTTACTGGAGGTAGAAGCAATGGTAGAGCACAAACTAGAAGTAGAAAACCCTGAAATGAAATTAGCACTTTCATGTTTCTAACTGTGACACCAACTGGTAAAGCTCCCATGAAAACCATTTCTCTTTCAGCTCTTCCACATTTTCATGGACTTGCTCCTGAGGATCTAGACATTTTTGATTTTGATGCACCGTGTAGTAGCTATGACTACCAAGAGCATCCATAGAGATTGAAGTTATTTTCTGCCACTTTGAAGGACACAACCCTTGGGCAGAAATAGGATAGATACGTGGGCAGAAATGACAGAGTTTTTTAAAGAAGTACCAAGAAATTTTCTGAATGATGCAAAGAGAAGAATAGTTATTGGAAGATTACAAGGAGTGGTTCCAGTTCAACTTTCAAGGATCTAGAGAGAAGAAGCTAGAAGAAGGATCTGTCAAGCTCATCTTCTTGAGATGCATTCACTAAGATTACTTGGAGGCCTAAAACCGCATAGGAGGACATAAAATTTGCGAGTTGTGTAAGAACTACTCAAGAAATAGTATAGAAACCTAGCTAGAAATGGCAGAGAAGTTTTTAAAGAAGAGCAAATCCTACCATAAGGGGAGGGATGCTAGAGAAGAAATATTTCAAATGATGCAACAAGAAGAGTTGTTGCAAGATTACACCGAGTGGTTGTGGTTCATCTTTCAATGATTTAGACATAATAATATGGAAGAAGGATTGGTCAAGCTCATCTTCTTGAGAGGCATTTGTGAAGATTGCTTAGAGGCATTAAATCTCATGGGAGGAGGCAAAATCTACGAGTTGTGCAAGGACTTCTCAAGATCAATGGTTAGGAAAGCCAAAAGATAGCAAGCATCTACCTCCCAATGGACTAAAGCTGTTGGAGGATTAATGAAAGTTAACATAAGACACTTGTTGGAAGATATGAAGAGTAACATCATCAATATCATGACCACACAAATGGATGCATTGCAAGCTAAAAAAGAAGCAAGAAGAGGTTGTGTGAACCTTGGGTTTCTCTTGCACCACATCTAGAAACAAGCACCCTAATGGTCATTGTCAATAGAAAGAAAGAGGATTTCTAGCGTCAAGGAGGAGAAGGGAGATGACTACTCACTAGTAGTTGTTCTTAAAAGAGAAGACCAAGCGCATAATATTTACTTTGTTGCTCAAAGGAGGTCATAGCGACAAAGATCTCAAGACCAAGGTATGTCTAATTATCAATCTTTTTAATCTGTATTGTGCTAATCGAATGTATACCCCTCTCCCTCCTCCACAACCATGGGCATATCAAGGAGGATGGTAGCCAATGCCACAACCATGGGCAAATAATTTTGAGTCTTACAATCAATCCTTGTTAAGCCACTAGTGATAGCATCCTAATCAACCATGGCAACAAGCATGCCAAGGGCCTGTTGTGACCTTTTCACACATCACCCCATTCAAAATAGGGACCCCCTAATTTTTGCTCCGTTCGGGTCTTTTGGCTTTGTTTTTCAGCTGTCTCTCTCTGTTCCATCTGTCTTTCCGAGGATGTGCCTGTTTGAATTGAAATTTTGGCTAAGTCTGTAGAATTAGGGTTTGCTTTCTTCAGGCAAGTTTGAGGTCAAATTGAGTTTGGCTATTGAAGTCTGAGACTAACATTGTTGTCAAGGAGGTTCGAACAAGTTTCCACTGAATTTTCACCGAGTTCCAACAATTTACTATTTTTAGTAAGTACCTAATTTGGGACATTTTCTCAGCACTTTTGAAATTCTAACCGTTACACTGCGTCCGGAGCATGTCAAACCGCTTGCCTACAAATTTTGAGCTGAAACGGACAACTTTCTATTTTTAGCAAGTATCACCTTCAAGAGCAGATTTTAGGGTTTGCATGCGAAGTTTTTCAGTGCATGTCTGGAGATTCTTTATGGGTTTTTCAAAACCTTTGCGATGGTATAACATGCAAGATGAGATGATAACTTTCAACATTCTTCACTTCGGAGGCTATTTTTAGGGTTTGCGACTTTTCAGTGCATGTCAGCATATTCATCATGGGTTTTTCAAGAGCTACGCAGCAAGGTAACATGCAAGGCAGGATGATCACTTTTCAGGAACTTACTATTTTTAGCCAGTGCCCGCATGCAGTTCAGTTTACTGGGTCTTTCTGGGTTCTTTGAGATCTCTCGGGCAATATGACATGCAAATGCATTCGGCAGTTAGAAGATCACTTTTTCAGGCACTTACTATTTTTAGCAGATTCACTCTGGCAGCTGTCCAACACTTCAATATCATGAACAGGGCGACATGCAACTGAAACGAGGTCAAACAAAGATCATTTGATTGACATGCAAGGTAGATTAGGGTTTCCAGCTTCGGGACCTAAAATGAGGGGTCAAACGCCAAAATCTCCGAAAACCGGTGTATCCCACTGCGATCAGTATCTTTCATTGATTCCACTGGTAAAATTTGAAGGCAATCTGAGCACTTACTATTTATAGTAAGTCACTTCCGAAACAGGGTATAAATAGCAAGTCAGTACGAGGCACCAGTATGAACATGCCAGTTAACCCATGAGGATCATGTCAGTCAGATTTCAAGTTAAACGGAGTTGCATAAGTCATGAAACCAAGCAGTTACTATAAATAGTAAATCACCTCCAGAAACAGGCTATAGATAGCAGGTCGACACAAGATGGCAGTGTGAACAGATCAACTAGATCATGAGGATCTTGTGGCGCGAATTCCAAATCAATCCAAGCTTCAAAAGAGTGAAAACCAGAAACTTACTAAATATAGCAAACCAGGGCAAGCAAGCTTAAAAAATGTCTAAGTCTGAGAAACTTCCTACTCACCCCCTCAAATGCGCCCATGTTGGATGACTGGCAGAAGGATGATAAAAGTTTTTAAGTGTCAAGAATTCCTCCTTGACCCTCCAAATGTGCCCATCTCCAAGAGGTATGAAGAAAAAAATAGCTAAGGCATTGTTAATTCCTGCAGAGGGTCCCAAATGCGCCCAAGTTAGAGGTGGCTCTAGGAAATGTGTTAAGTGGCGTTGGAAATTCCTCCTTGATACCTCATATAAGACCAAAGATGTTGAAGGTGGTGGGTCTTTAAAAAAATGTTCTAAGCATTGTTAATTCCTCCTTGATACCCCAAATGCGCCCATATTCAAGATGACTCTAGGAAAGGTTGCTAAGTATGTTGAAGTTCCTCCACCACTAGCTAAATGCGCCCAAGTTGATGGGCTAGCATAAAAAAATTCTAAGTGTCAAAAAAATTCCTCCTCTATACTTGAAATGCGCCCAAAGTGGAGAGAGATAGTGGTGAGGAAAAATGACTAAGGTGTTGAAATTCCTCCTCACACCCTCAATTGCGCCCATGACTGGAGATGGATGGGAGAAAATTTATCTAAGGAAAAATTGAAATTCCTTCTAGACCTCTCATATGCACGCATGCTCCTAATGATGATGAAATTATTTTCTAAGTGTTGAAATATCTCCTCCCCCAAAGAAATACGCCCAACCTTGAGAGAAGGTGATAAAATTTTCTAAGGCATGGATAAACTGGCTTCATGAAGTTGAATTAAAATTTTCCAAGGCAAAGCAAGAGAAAAAAAAATACACCCAGAGATGAAGAATGAAGATGAACTTTGATGGCAAAATATTTTTCTAAGGTATAAATTGCAAAAATTAAAAGTACCCCTTCATCTATAGACCCATGAATTTGATGTTTTCTGAGGAGAATTCTCTTCTGGGTACTGGATATCTTCGACAAGGAATTGATTTTAAAATTTTCCAAACCTTGCCAAGGATTTTAGGATGAAGATTTTTGATGGGTGCCTGAATAATGAAAGCTCCTAAGGAAAATTAAAATTTTACTAAGGCAAGAAGGAAAAGGTGTTGTTAGAAATAAATGCCTTGACTGGTGAGATTGGAATTGATTGCCTAGATGATTTTGATCAAATTCTTCATGAAAATAATCTTCTCGAGCCAGAGATGGATAAAATCAAAGTGTCAATGCCTCGGCTGGTGAAATGAATTTCTTAAGGAGCCATCGAATTTAATATTTTCAAAAGATGATTTAAAAATGCTAGTGAAGTACGCCTAGACCAGTGAATCTTTTTGAAATTCTAGAAGGTCAAAATATTCTAGATACCAAACGCCAAGTGTTGCAGCTGCTTGAGGAGGGAAATTCGAATTCCTGCAGTGGAGTAGTGGAAATTTAATAACTCAGCTAAAATTAGCTTCTTCTAGAATTCGACTTGGCTATATGAGTTGTGAAGTTCTATTATCTTCTACATCAGCTAGCAAGTTTGACTTGAACTCTGAAGTGAAAGAAGATTGCAGTGTGAGGAAAATTGAGGGTGAAGAAATTCAAAGTTGAGCTTTGAGGAGGGATAAATTTGAAGCTGGGAAGTTGCTGAAGCAAGCTTGGGTCGAATTTTTCTTCTAAGTGCTGAAGTTGTATTGCTGCAAGAAAATTTTCTAAGTGTTGAGAGTTTGAAGTGGCTGCAGGAGGTGTTGAGGTTTGAAGTTGAAATTTAGTGCTGCAACTTCTCATTTTCGAAAATCTGCTGGCAGCCCCGATGTGATTTTATTTTTCTAAGTTAAATTTTTGATGACCATCTTTTGTTTTTGCAGAATGGCTGAAGTAAGAGCGATGTAGTGTCCCCTTCTCAATTGTGATCGATTCAGTTGACCGTTGGCCTATTCTGGAGACCCGTAGGCTATTCAGAGGGAGAAATTAGGGTTTCCTGTTTTTGAGGAGGTTGTTGCTTGAAGTTTGGAAATTGGATTGCGGATTCTTTCTGGGTTTTCAGAGAGCTTTGCAGTGGTATAGCTTGCTTTGTGATCCGAGCAACTTCATGAATTTACTATTTTTAGTAAATTCTATTCCTGGCAGTGGCCTTGTGGGTTTCAGTGCTGTTGGCTCTCTTCTTCAACCAGTTCAGTTGGTAATTTGAATTTTGGCCTTTGGATGCATTTTCTGGAGAGATAAGTAAGTTGATTTTTTAAACAAAGTTATATTTTAATGTTGACCCCTTGGCCTAGCTTCATCACCTTAAAGTTGTTTTAAAAAGGGGGACTCCAAGGGTGAATACCTCATCAGGAGGTTATTAAATATTTCTTGGCCAAATTATGTGATGCTTAAGAAGGGACGCCAACTTCAAGGAGCTTTATATTTTATTAAAAATCAAATATTGCCTTGGGAAGAGGGACGCCATTCTTGGAGGGAAAATGAAGTCAATTCAAAGTAAAAAAAGGGCGCACTTTCTAGAAGCTTCTGGAGATGCTTGCTAAGTCTATAAAAGGAGGCCTTCTCTCTTCAGTTCTTCATCTCATATTTTCAGTAAAGTTATGTTGCCGAAATGGTGACAGAGTTGCTTCGAGGAAAGCACACCTCCTAGCTTGGCTTAACTTCTTGCTTGAAAGATAGCAACTAGTTGAGAGGTAGATTGTAGTTGAGTTTGTTTCAGCATTGCATTTGAGTTCCTAGCATCTTAGTTCAGTTTCCTTGCATATTAGTTATATTTTTGGAGTTGCTGAATATCATAGCTGATTGTAAGTTTTGCTCATATTTCATGAAATAAAAATATTATCATTCTGGGTGTTGCGGTTTTGTGTTTCTTGGACAGGGGCGACCCTTTGCTCCAAATTGCAGATTTTATTAACAAGAAATGAATTTATTCTAAGCAAAGTCGCCCTTCCTAGGGCCATACCATCTGTAGCAGCATTGGAGTTCGTGCCAAAAATTATTAGGGGTTGCTTATGGGAGTTTCTTCATTGTGATGTGGGCGCCATTAGTCCTAGGGTCATTTGCACTCAGTTTCAAGTCATTTGGAGTTGGTTTGAGCATTTTAGTGAAGTCTAGTGTTGCTGGTTACTTCATTTCAGTTGCTGGTCTGTCATATCAGTCTTAGATAAATGCAAATTTGTGAGGAGTTTGAGTCTAGAGAGTCTTGTTAAGCATTGAGGAAATCATATTTAGTATTGCAGCATTGGAGGACTTCTAATATTGGGTTTTGGCAAGCATTCTATCATATTGTAAGCTGATTAGTAGTACTATTAGCAATTCTCCTCTCTCTTTCACTTACTTTATTGTACTTCCCGCTGAATAAGCGGAAGAGGTTGGCTTGCCGCCTATTTACTTTCAGTTAGTAGTTTTAGGGACCCTCTGACCATATGCTCGCCATCTCTCGGCGCCATCCTGGTTAGAGTTACTTCATGCTCATCTTGCATAAGATCCTCTAACCATATGCTCGTCTATCCTAGACGCATTCTTGGTTAGAGTTCCCTTCCAGTTCTGCATTTGCATTAGATCCTCTTACCATATGCTCACACCTTGCCCAACATCGGGATCTTGGTGTACATCCTTGGTTAGAGTTGCTTCCGCATCGTTTTGGTTTTAGAGCTAACCTTAATGGGTGCGTGTTGATTGTAATTGTAATTGGAAAAACAAAAAAAACTTTGGTTCGGTTCATTACAAGCGACTGGCAGGGAAAATAATGCTGAATCTAGCAAGGCAAATGCGTCTAGACAAGCTGTGATCAAGAAGCTGAGCAAGTCTTTCCTGCCGGAGTCGAAGTTTTCTTCAAAGTTGGGGAAGTTGGTTGATACGAACTTGGGCTCTTTCAATATGGAAGCTTTCAAAAGCCGAATGATGGGAATTGGAGGCCATCGTCCGTCAATCACTTCGCACAATATTGTCAAAAGTGGACTTTATGCAGCTGCTGGTTTTCCACTAGCAATTCAGTGTCTGGAGTTGATCGTGGAGTGTGCTAACTGTTACAACCCAGAGTGAAGGACTATCACTTCACTGGATGGCAAGTTGTTCGCCAACCTCACACCTGCAGCCATTGGCGAAGCATTTGGAATTCCCTCACATGAGAAGATGATTTACAAAACGAGGGAATGTGCTGAGCGTATGTATGCTTCTATATTTGATAGATGTGCTGATATGATAAACCCCGGTTGGATGAACAAGCCCAAGCCCACTCGCACGAAGTTGCCGAAGTAGATAATCTCAGATGATTTGAAGCAGGAATATTGTGATTTGATTATGATGCTTAGCAGAGTCGGAGGATGTCCCTAGGCGTTCATCTTTGAGCCTTGGATGTTTTACTACATCAACCTTGTGCTGGAAGGAAAGGAGTTTATTGGTTGGGCAGTAATGATTAGTGATAGTTTGCACAAGCAACTCCGGAGTTTGAGGAGAACGAAAACATTCTATATGGGCTCATACATTATCTACATGTTGGCTCGTATGACGAAGTACAAAGGAATATCATACAAGGAGCCTATTGGGTGTGGCTCTCAACAATTCAAGATTCATGAGGCTTGTCCGCAGCTGCACTTGACAAGCACATCTCACTACAAGAGAGTCAATGACGCCTTCACCATGCACATAACAAGATCACTTCAGCAAAGAACTCACCACAGGATATCAAAGGAGTCTCAGGAGTTAATAGAAAGGTACGGGTGTTGGTTTATCCAATTTCCAAAGTTCTCTTACATCAAGCTACAAGGGTTCTCTTCATATCCATATAGGTTGCCCAGATAACCTACAAACATGATCTTGATGTTAGAAATATCTAGGCAACTCATTGCCTACGATAAGATTCAGAAAAAAAAAGAAGGGAGGACTTGACTTCCGATCATCATGGGAAATTCAAATGAGGTGTGTCCTTCACTACAAGCAGCCAAGGAAGCTGAAAATGAGCTTTAGTTTTTCCACCTTTCTCACCATACTAGTAGGCAGTGTTATGATCCTCACAGGAATATCAGATGGATACTGTCAGAGGAGTTCAGGCATAAGGCAAATATTGAAGATTTCTGGGCTAGTGTGTTGGATGAGGCTGAGGTAAGAAAAATGATGTTTTCAAGATTACCTTTGAGCATGATCAAGGAGTGCGAGATTATTCCAGTACCGGACTAGGTAGACGAGGATATGAACGTTCTTCATCCAGATTATGAGACAGTGAGGGATACACCACTCCCACTTCCAGATTGGTCGGAGCCGGAGATTGCGGATTTGGATACACTTTGCATACTAGTCCTGACATTCACCAGAGGATGGGTTGAGAGGCATGTGAATAGGCTCAAGAGTAGATCAATTCCTCTTACTTATAACTTGATGGGAGATCATAGGTCGCCAACTGTTACGAAGAAGAAATAGGTTGCTCGAGCTCCAGAATCACAAAGGAAGGAGCCAGTCCAGCCAGAGCCTCCGAGAGTTGAGGTGGCATTACCTACGCCATTGGAGACTCATTCTCCAAGTATACAGGAGGTTTCATTATTTGTTGATCAGAGGAATATGTTGAATAAGGAACAAGAATTACATGAGGCAAATTGGCCGCCTCGAAGAGAGTCTGTTGGCCAGAGTGTCAACGCACCCACCAGAGGTAACCAACAGGAAGAAGATGAAGAAACAGCCACAGATACATGCTTCTAGCGTGAGATTAAGGCGACATTAGAGGATGACACTGTTACAGGGCAGGAGGCCCAAGGTTCAGGAGATACTCAGCTTGTAGAAGTTGCTGAGCCTCGGCAAGATGATGTTAGAGAAGAGGTTCGTGAAGAAGAAGCAAGGAATGAGCAGCCACTTATTATTTCAGATTTATAGCAGGTATTACCAGATTGGCTCAGAGATAGGATGAGGAGGAGCCCTGTTGAAGAAACTGATCCAACAGTTGAGATGGAGGAATTCTTGAGTAGGATCAATGCGCCTCCAACAAAGAAGAGAGCTAAGAAGTTTTCGAAGATTTCAATAGATGAAGATGGCTCTCGCACCCTTCATATGGCTGTGCCAAGGGTTGAGTGTGATCGAGATGAGGCTGTTCCAGAGAATTATGTGATCACCACCATGGAGTTAGGTCGCCCCACGGGAGCACAGATGATTGAGGAGTGTGATAACTCCTACCAGGCACTCAAGGACAGGTTGCTCCGGACTGAAGGCAAATATAAGAAATTGAAGGAGCACAAGACGTTGATTGGTTACGTACGACATTTGTCTCATCCTTGTGGGCAAGAGAATCCGGTGATTGAGCTTCCAGCTGAGCTTCCCAGAGAATCAGTTAGCGGCTTGGAAGATTTGAGGAAGATGGCATAGGAGGCGGATAAGTGGGTTGCTAGCGTTCGTGCTGAGACAAAAAAGTTTATGGAGGATCTTGCTCATGCTTATCAGCTGGCTTCTGGCATTATGGCACAGATGGATGCAGTTGATCAAGCTTGGGGCGATGCTCATATTTATCAGACCAAGGTTGTCCTTCGCTTAGAGGCTTTGATGCATACTCCCTTACAGACTTTGGTTGAGGGAGGCATGATACAGGAGGGTGATAGATATGACTTCACTAGTTGGTGTTCTTTAGTTGTCACAGGCTGAGGATTCTTTGATGCAGCACAGGCAGATTCGACCAGAGTCAGAAAGGCCATGGGGAATATTATAGATGGAGTCCTGAACACGCTTGAGGCTATCTTTGCTAGGAGATTGACTTCGGAGGAGGTAACTATGGATAGTTTGAGGAGTGGATTGATGCCTTTCTTTTCAGAGGTGAAGACTTTTGTGCAGGATGACTTTGAGAATACCTCGACTTTCTCCAGCCTAATTCAAAATACCCAGGATGCCTTGACCGCTTGGAGGAAGTCTTGCACTCGACATGGGCAAATGGTAACAGTACTTGAGTTTCAGCTTGATCATATCCTGCCTATTTCAGTTCAGGAAGTTGAAGCAGTACTGGCCAAGTTCATTGATTTTGTGGCCAAGGAGAAGGAGAATGGAAACGCCTTTCTGGATGATGACCTTTTGGGTGATTGTTAGTGGGCATTGATTGCCTTTGCTATTTTGGGAGTGAGTGGGAATCTTTTGACTCATTTATTGTACCACTCCTCATTCTGGTAGTTTTTAGGGTTAGGGCTTGTGTGGCTTGATCTGGGCCCTCCATCTGATTGTAATTTGAGCCGTCCATTGGACTGGGCCATCTATAAAAGGGGCACCCCCCCTCATTTGTAATTCATTAGACTAGAGAGTAGACATTCTGATAGAGCATAGAGAGACAGTTTGGAGTTAGCATTAGTTTGTAGCATAGTTGAAGAAGAAGGAAAGTTCTTCCTTTGAAAACTTTGTAAGAAATTGTTGTGAACACTCTCTCAATAAAAAGAGTTTTCATTGATGATGATCTCGTCTTTTGTTGTGAGTAGCTAGCGAGATTTCTTCATCTTTCTACTTCAAGTAGGACTTAGAGTAGAGCAAATTTTATTTCATGCAAGTAGATAGTAATCGTGGAATGTGGTTTTCAATTTGAACAAGCTTTGTTTAGTCCATACCACTAGCAAGCTTACTGATGGTAGGTTTGCCTTGCGTGGTCAACTAGAAATTTGTGAACTTAACTTCGATTATGATTCACATGGTGGCATGCGTCGTTGTGATGGTGTCCTTATGTTGAGTTGTGATTTGAAAACTTTCGGCTACTCCTTGAAGATTGCACCAGTCCTGCAGAAGATGTTCGGAGCGAGGCAAAGCAGAGCTCGGTTGAAGTCTGTGAGAATTGATCACCACATCCCGCTCTTAGATTAGTCCTTAGCTTTCTAATCCCTGCAACGATTCAATTCAGTACATTTCTGGTTAGTTTAGAAAGAGAAAAAGAGCTTTATAGACATACCTTTCGAGTCGAGTAAAGTCCCCTTTCACTTAGTCCATTGTCTGTTGTCGAACAATTATGTAAGTCCCCCTTGAGATTACCAGCAAATCACAACGAACTAATTGAGACTATCCACTGCATAAAGGAACCTTGGAGTTGAACGCATGAACTTTCTTGCAATCTTAGCACGCAGAATACTTTGATCAAGAGAGGATAGAGTATCTGTTGGAAACTTTATTCTGTGTTGGTGAGGTCACGAAAAACACATCAATAGGGCCACAAAAAGGTTGCTAGTTGCAACAACATCGCAAAAGCTTCCCACAAGAATGCCTTTTACTTTATCGTCCCAACAACCCAAGTACACAGCCCACAAGAGCACAACAAATACCTTGTGAAATTGCACCTAACCCTAACAATAAGCAAGCTTAGCATGAATACAAGAATGAGGTGTTAGGGTATCCTAGTAGATTTGGGTGGGATACAACTTCATTCTAGTAGGGTCTTATAAAATCTTGCACCATTCAAAATAATAGAACTTGAGGAAGAACAAGAATGAGTGAGCCATAAATCCATCCAAGACACCCCAAAATGGCATGTGAATCCATCACCAAAGGAAGCTTTCTCACCCACACCTACCTTCTGTGAAAGGATATATCAAAAGATGGAGGATTCATATTCAGAATTTGACTTTATAAGGGAGTTGAAAACATCTGTGTTAAAAAATCTTTGTTCCATGCAATTAAAGAAGTTACAATTCACACAAAAGCAGTTTAGGAGTTGTGTCTTAGGAAACTAGGATGAAAGTAGGAAGATCCACAAATTGTCAAGGTGGAGGGACACCTTGTTGATCTCTTGCTTGGCAAGGTGGTCCCGACTCCCACCTAAATATTTTGATCCTATGAGTCTTGTTGTTAGTGTTCAGATTGATACTCTACACATTAAGAATATTTTGATAGATCTTAGAGCTGCCATTAATGTCATGGAAAATAAAACGTTGAACCAACTCCGTCTTCAAGGTATTTGACCCACTCCTATGGTTCACCAACTATCTAACAAATCCATTGTTAAGTCAAAAGGACTACTAGAGGATGTGGTTATCTCAGTGGATTCATGGGAGTACCTAGTTGACTTTATGGTGCTACAATCTAAAGCCAACTTGGGAGGTTATCCCCTCATCTTATGAAGACCTTGGCTTGCTATAGCTGATGCATATATCAAATCCATTGTTATCTTAGTATTCATGGGAGTACCTAGTTGACTTTATGGTGTTACAATCTAAAGCCAACTTGGGAGGTTATCCCATCATCTTGTGAAGACCTTAGCTTGCTGTAGCTGATGCATATATCAATTGTTGGTTTGGAAACATGATGATTTGCAATGGAAATGACACAAATAAAACAACCATCTATCCTCTTGTGCAGCCCTCATATGTGAACCTAATTTGGTTGCAACACAAGGAGAATGATGACACTCTTGTATAACATATTGTAATCATATATAAGGTTCTTTCTTTGAAGTCAACTTATTAATGAAGAGCACACAGAAAATACTGAGAGGGGGGAGGGGCGGGTGAATCAGTATTTTAAACTTTTAAAACTCAAAATCATCAGAATCAGCAATGTAAACAATAAGAGCAAGCATCAAAAGGAGAACACCAATTTTCATGTGGAAAACCCTTTCGGGAAAAAAACCACGGCAAGTCAATAGCTTTCATTAACCACAAATGGGCACCAACCCAGATTACAAAGTGAGCACCAACTCACTGAAATCACCAACTCTCCTGAAGCACCAACTTCGTATGGCTGGAGCACCTACTCCAGTAAGAGCACCAACTCTCTGAAAATTTTCACAACTCAAAAACTCTGCAATCTTGACACCAGTATACAATCTGCTAACTTGCAAAACCACGTAACTTCATCACATATAAGAATATTATAATGAGTGCAGAAACTTTTCAGACAATATCAACACTTCTTTATACTCTGTCTACCGATAACCACTCTTCTTAGACTAAACCTGATACTGAAAGTATGATCTGTAGATGATCAAAATTGCCCCAAAAGACTTCCCTTGTCACTTTTACACAACACTAACATCTTATACCCTCTCATACAGATATGCAAAGCTCAGAAAATTAAGATCAGTGACAGCATATAAACCAGGAAAGCTCACACCATTATCCATGGACTCACAGTATGCGTTCAATCAGACGCTGCCATGCACAAAAGTCTTCTGAAGTGGAAAGATTTCAGAATACAGATGGAAAGGCTCAGGAAGATCATTCTTAGAGCAGACAAGCTGAACATTCTAAATCAATTATGCAGAGCAAAAAACACATGAATGCTCAATCAAATGGAGTGAATGCCAAGAGAATTCAGGCTCACAATAATTTTGAACAGCTCCATTACACTGAAATATGATTCTTTCATAACCAATACGACTCCATTACTCATTTGAAGACAACACAATTCTGTACACAACACCCACGACTTGCTTCAAGCAATCGAAAATGCAGAGGTCACAAAAACATTAAGACCACAAGCCATATACAGTGCGATGAAACATTTTTTCAACCCACACACAAAGTAAATGAAGGTGATACATTCCCTGTATGAACATGTTCGCAGCAAAACCGTCGAGTAAAAGCATACCATTACTTTATCACAGATAGACAAAAAGAATGAATGACACAACTTAGACATCATACACACGTCTAAGAAATGGCGATTCATTATTTTTTAAAAATAAACACTTCTTATTTTACTCCACTTGCACTCTAAGAATAGAGAATAGCGAATAGCAATTTTCTTAATGCTCATGACTTCCATGAAAACTCAAGCAGTCCACGCCAGGAGAAATAAAGTCGACTCTGACAAAAACGGTATAAGACCATGCCAAACATGACTCCAAAAAAAAACTTCCCCATCGTGCCTTCGACTGTGGTCGGATAATAATGCTACGATAGGCCTCCAACTAAATAAGGAACTGCCTTCATTAAAAACCGATAAAAAATGAAGCCATTACAAGAAATGACAGAAGGAAATTATGAGCCGCCTCATAAAATAGAAATATGAGATCATTAATCATTGCTTAATGGAGCCGTCAATGCCAGAAGGAGCCCTCACATTAAATGAAGACGCCACTAAGATATGCAAAGAAAGAATCGTGCCTTTGCCTTTGACTCGACTCTTCGACAAGTCAAGGTATGAGATGGCATAACGTCTGACTTGGCACAAAAAGTAGACTAGCTGACTCACGATGTAAGCATGCAAGTAGCTGAAGTAAGCAAGCACGTAGCTGAAGTAAACTGTTAACCATACATAATCGACATTTCAATTACATTGAAGGTCTGATGAATATAATCAACAACTTTGTATTGCAAGCTAACATCCAAGTACCTTGACATCAATGACAAAATATTCAACAATTAAGACACTAATTTCTTCATACAAAATGTACATACACCATCTGTACATAGGCTCTTCCAATTTGACAAGGATCTATAGAGTGCCCATTTAGCTTAAATTGTGACAGCTGAGGGATCTTTGAACCATGGTAGGTATTTCTTGCATATCCATCAATTATTTACTCATCCTTGTTATTTAAATGATTTTTTAGATGTTTCTAAATTGCTTGCATATAAACACCAGGGAAAACCTTGAATATAAACACTCAATTGTAGGATGCACAAAAGCAACAACTTATTGCCATGTTACAACAACATAGTATAGTGATACTTTCCCTTGGGGTTATTAAGCTATGAGAGGAATCCCTCTAGAAACATGCACCCATAACATCTATGTAATGTCCCCAATTTAACCCTACACTCTTTGTTTGGATTTAGCCTATTTCTGGAAACTCGTAAGCTAAAGCTGAAATGAAAATTAGGGTTTCCACTTTCAGAGGAGGTTTTGAGGTCTTGCATGCGAGAGTTTCTAATGCATGTCTGGTGAAGCTTTCTGGGTTTTTGGAGAGCTTCGCAATGAGGTTACATGCATGACAGGATATTGACTTGCGTTCTCGACTGCTTTTTGGAGGCTTGCATGTTGGAGTTTTCCAGTTTGGCTTCTGGATTCCTTCTGGGTTTTCAGAGAGCTTCGCGATGGTGTGACATGCAACTGAATCAGATGACTTTTCTGGACTTACTATTTTTAGTAAGTTGCGACGGCTACTCAAAATGTGGAGAAAATGAGTTTGGAACAACTTACTATTTTTAGCAGTATGCTATTTTTAGTAAGTACTATTTTGGCAGTGCTATTTTTAGCAGCAGTTCAGCAGTTCAGTGC
Source organism: Sequoia sempervirens (assembly GCA_007258455.2). NCBI lineage: Eukaryota > Viridiplantae > Streptophyta > Pinopsida > Cupressales > Cupressaceae > Sequoia > Sequoia sempervirens. The sequence continues at coordinate 36,130 of VDFB02331428.1, read as the reverse complement.
AATGGCTATTTCTGGCAGGTCAGCTTGAGCAGTGGTCTCCAGCATTTGAGGTGATTATTTTGGCAAGTTTGATATTTGATGAAAAATAATGTTTTAAGTGAAAAATATTTGGCTAAGGCATGGAGGATGATTTGGAGAGATAAGTGATTTTTATAATGTTTATTAATTAAACATTTTTGGAGGCCTTATTTGATGAATTAATATTTAAGTGAAATATGTGCTAAGGCAAAAGGGGACGCCTAGCTTGGAGACATTTGAGTTTAATTAAATATTTCACTTAAATCTTTTAGTGAAATATTTGCAAGTTATAGAATATTTCACTTAAGTCTATCTTGGATGCCTTTTGGTGATATATTTGCATTTTATTAAATTATATTTCCACATATGGGTTGGAAATGAAATGCAAATGAAATTTGGAGAAAAGGTGAAAAGTGAATTTCATTTAGGCACCCTAATTGGAGGGAAAAGAAGATTTGAATTTGGAGACAAAAAAGTTATAAATAAGAGACTTGGCCTTCAATTGGATTATCTATTGTTGCTTATCATATTGTTATGCTGCTGAAATGCTTTCAGAGCTTGCTTCGAGGAATGCATACCTCCTAGTTCTTTCTCTTGGTTTCGTGCTTGAAAGATAGCACCTAGCTGAGTTTCCAGAGACTGCTTCTCATCCAGACTAGCAGACAGAGCATCAAGGTTGAAGATTTTAGAGATTTGTCAGTTTTGCATTTGCTGGTTAGGGTTTTGCTGAAATAGAAATCTGCTCATAAGTCCATGCACGATTTTTTGGTGGTTCTGGGTATTGGCCCTATGCTTTAGTCTACCTTGGGCGCCCCTCCTTGCAAGTTTTCAGATTTTTTAGAGGTGTCTCGGATTTTATCTTGCTAGTAGAACATTTCTGGAGGTCGTACCTTCTTTGAGGTTGCATTGGAAAGCGTGCATAAATAAATCACTACTATTTGGAGGAGTTTCTTGGCTTGGTCTTGGTCGCTCAACTCCTAGCTCTCATTTGCATTCAGTTCCACATCATTCGGAGGTGTTTTGACGAAGTTATGAGCATTTTGGTGATTCTAGGGCTTGCTGGTATGAATTTTCTGATTGCTGCAATTTTATATCAGACCTGATATTTTAGTCCCTTTTGCTATATTTCATATGTTGGATAGCTTGTACTTGTTTGGAGTTCATTTCCTAACATTTTGGAGATCATTGGTTATCTATATCTCATTGTATTTGCAGATTGTTCATCATATTGTAACGCTGAATCAGTAGTACTGATCAGCTCTTTTACTTTCTGCACTTTACATTTTGTATCCCCACTTTAGTGGAAGAGGATGGCTATGCCGCCTAGTTTACTTTCAGTTTAATCACTTTCATTCCCACGGTTGTGGATGAGACTGGCCCTTGTTCAGTCTACATTGTATTTGCTTTCTGTTTCTCCGCCATATGATAGCACCTTTCCCACTTCGGGTTAGGAATGCACATGCTTGGCGTTGAGATTATTTTACTTGCATAGCATCATTGTTAATAGAATCTCCGCCATATGGTAGCTTCTTACCCAGCTTGGGTCGGAAAGCACATTCTTGGTGTTGAGGCTCTTTCCTTCAGTTGCTGGTTTTGATTTGAGCTAACCCTAACGGGTACTTTGGTGCTGTTGTGATCATCTCAAAGTTTGAAAAAATTGGTTCGGTTCATTACAATCTATATCAAAGATGATTGCTTATTTTCAGATTTGTATCTATTATATTTTTGTATTGTATGCCATATTGCTATGTTCATTAGTTTCTAATGTAATTTTTTCTTGTATGCCATATTTCTTCTAATATATATTGTTTCTCATGATTTTGATCTAGATAGCACTACTTAAATTGAAAATTCATTTTTAGAAGTTTATAATCTTCTGTCGTTTTTGTTCATCCAGCTTCTTTCATTCTGATAATTGTAAATTGTATCTCACTTTCATGGCTTGCTTAGTTCATAATGCAGCATATTGCAGAATACGAATACCATAGAGATAACAAGGTTGAAGAGCACACAAAAAATACTGAGAGGGGGGGAGGGGGTGAATTAGTATTTTTAAAACTTAAAACTCTTAACTCTTTAAGAACTAGCAATCAAAATAGAATAAACAAACACCCAACAAGAAGAACACAAGTATTATGTGGAAAACCCTTTTAGGTAAAAAACCACGACAAAATCATTCCTTTCATTAACTTCAAAAAGGACACCAAGCCAAAAGACTACAATCTCCAGATTACAAAAGTGAGTACCAACTCACTGGAAGCACCAACTTCAAACAGCTGAAGTACCAACTTCAGTATGAGCACTAACTCACTGTGAATTTTCACAACACATCAGTATTGCATTCTTGACTCCAATTACATTCTACACATCAATTGAGAAGCTCATGCTTTGCATATATAATCAGTGTTCAGACTTTGAAATCTTTTGTTCAAAAACCAAAACTTCTTTGCAATTGAACCTAAGTCCTTTCCCATTTTTTAAAAACCACTCTTCATAACTTGCTTATTTTGAAAATGTAGAACCAGCTTGCTCTCAATCGCATATCCCAGTAACACAATACTAGAAAGAAAACCTTGCTAATACAACACGCCTTCTACACAATTCGACTAGTAACAAATACAAACGTTACAAGAGTCAAAATGGCCGAAGATTTGACTTAGCGCCCATAACCTATTTTTTTGAGCATCCTTAATTGTATGGTTCACTGTATTTGAAATACCACGAAGGCCTATCTTTTCACTTCCACGACAGTGCATAAAGATCTCACACACAAAGACTTTCACATACTCACACTCGTAAATTTCGCTAAAGATTTTAAAACTCTATCTTCAAGCATAAACTCACCATAAAACCATAAGTTGCTCCACATAATGGAGTCAGCAGATAATTTTGAAGCCGATGCCCAAATTGGAAAAGTTAAGAGGTATTTCCAAGTTGTTGTCCATCATGCAAGCCGCCGTCGCCTATTTTGCAAGGTGTTACAAAGGAATCACCTTAAAGAAGCCGACGGAGTTAAAGAAAAGAATGGCGGTAAGATAAAGAGCCCGAAGCCTTGTGAATTCAGCATGTAATCATGCCTTCTTGACTCCAAACCTTGTATTTGTATTTTGACCAGCATTAAGAACGTTGGCAGGAAAGCCCCGTGCCTCTTCTATTGACCTGAACACCTTGACATTTCCATGCTGATTCGGCATAACTGTCACGGTGGAGAAAGAGACAAAAAATGGCGGCATAGTCCTCATATGGTCCGACTCTATCAATCGATTATCATATTGTATGATACATAGTGGTATACAAGGATAACGTTGAAGGATAAACGTCCCATGTAAATCACCCGAAATGCATATCATATACTCATTTGGAGGTTGAGCTGTTCGATTCATGCCTGGAACCACTCCACTCTTACATAGCTTTCATGCAAGGATTTGTTTTTGGGTTTGTATATACCATACATTGCAACTAAAGGTTCATTTCCAGATTTGATCCCCTTTGCATCTTTGACCAGCTTAATCTATTTCAACCATAATTATGCCATTATCCTCCTTTCTCAAACGAAGCAGCTTGTCTTGCTGTTCAAATATTCAACTCAGATTATTAGGTGGTTTTCATTCAACTTATCCTCCTTAATAGTGCATACAAAAATGTACGGAAAAGGTACGACTCTCATATAAATTCAAATCACTGCTTAAGGAGCTATTATAAGTTATGGACACTATCGCCCAACTCAAGAGATAATATCTGGAATTGATTGCCCAACATTTGTAAATGCTACTGAACCAAGTACCTTTGACATCAATGACAAAAGATTCAACAATCTCCCCCTTTGTCATTGATGGCAACATTTTCTAAAACCAGTACTGCTCCCCCTGACTCACTACTCCCCCTTTGACATCAATGGCAAACAAAACAACCTACATAATTGAAATGGGTCTGATAAAATGTGACAATGGAAAGCTCCACCCGAGTCACTCCCAACTTCTTCCGCAAGTATTCAAACGTTTCCTTTGGAAGAGGCTTAGCAAATATATCTGCAATATGTTCTTTAGTAGCGACATATTCCAACTTAACTTGCTGATCACTAACTTGTTTTCTCAAAAAATGATACTTGATAGGAATATGTTTAGTCCTAGAGCACATAATTGGATTTTTTGAAATATTAATGGCACTCGTATTATCACAAAAGATAGAAATAGGATGCTCATACTCTATCCTTATGTCCTTCAAGGTTTGCTTCATCCATAGGACTTGTGTGCAATAAGACACTGCTGCAATATACTTTGCTTCAGCTATAGATAGAGAAATAGAAGCTTGCTTTTTGCTCAGCCAAGATACAAGGCAATCCCCTAGAAAAAATGCACCTTCGCTTGTGCTCTTTCTATCATCAACACTTCCACCCCAATTTGCATCTGTGTATGCTGTGAGTGTGAAATCTTTGCCTTTTGGATATCACAACCCAAAGTCCATACTCCATAGTACCCTTGAGATATTTGAAGATCCTTCTCTTAACTGCATGCACATGTGTGTCTTTTGGAGTAGCTTAAAATCTAGCTACATAACCAATTGCTTGCATAATGTCAGGTCTAGTAGTTGTTACATACAACAAACTTCCTATCATAGACCTATACAAAGTTTGGTTAGCATCTGGGGACTCATCATTTTTACTCAACTTGCATCCTATCACCATGGGGGTACTTGCAGGATTGCAATCCTCCATCCTAAAATTTTTCAACATCTCTTTAATCTACTTGGTTTGAGAAATGAATATGCCCTTATTTGATTGATAAATTTGCAAACCAAGAAAGAAGGACAACTCGCCAAGCATAGACATTTCAAACTCCTTCTGCATGTTTGTGGCAAAAACTTGACACATCTTCTCACTATTGCTTCCAAAGATAAGATCATCAACATAAACCACAACAATCAACATATGATTACCTTCATCCTTGACATAGAGATTGCTGTCTACTATCCCTCTTCTGAAACCTTGCTGCTGCAAATATCTGTCCAATCTAGCATACCATACACTTCTTCATCATCCAAGTTACCACTTAGAAAAACTGATTTTACATCCATTTGATAAATTTTGAAATCTTTGGAAATAGCAAAAGCTAAGAACATTCTAATAGCAACAGGAGCAAAAGTTTCTTCAAAATCTATACCTTCAACTTGTGCATATCCTTTACATGCAAGTCTTGCTCTATTCCTTACCACTTGACCATCTTCATTCAACTTGTTTTTGAACACCCACTTTGTGCCAATTGCGTTCTTGTCTTTGGGTCTTGGGACAAGTTCCCAACTTTCACTATTTTGTATTTGATCAAGCTCTTCCTCCATAACAGCTACCCAATGTTTATCTTCAGTCGCTTCTTCAAAAATTTTGGGCTCAATCTTGGACAGCAGGGAGACATCTTCAGAATAATTAACAATTCGTCTTGTGGTTCTTGGTTTTCCTTCTTGTATAATCTGATCTTCTGGATGATTTCTTTGAACAAACTTTGATGAAGTCTTTAATGGACCCTTTGATGGAGTCTCATTTTGATCATTTGTAGGTGTATTTGTTGGAGTTGTGTTGTACCCAAACCAATTTTTTTGCTTCATCAAGGCATTTTGCATAAATTAGTTTAAATCTTGCTAAAATGATGTAAAACACAGTTTTGGGCAATATCAAGCATGGAGTTTTTGTCAATAGTTTGTTAGTCAAAGTCAGTTATATTAAACAGAACTTGAAGCAGAGGCTCAGAATAGAGCTTTTCACGATGGAGGGACATCTCACGACAGCATTTCATGTCGCATACGGTCATTCCAGTGATCGAGATGAAGTTTTCAGTGATTAAATTATGAAGATTTCTCAGGAAAAAGCACAAAAGCGCAACTATAGCCCAGGGGCGCCTAGCTTGTTGAAGGTCAAGATGTTGCTAAAAACGTTCAAGCATCCAGTCAATCTCTTCAGAATTGGTCTCGCTATCCGATAAAATATCCGGCGAAGGTTTCCGAGATTCAGAGCTCCGGCAAACAGCGTCAGAAGTTGAAATCCCTAAAGTTCCAGATGTGAGAATTTTGTCACTTTCAGGCAAAAGCGCAACTCTAGCCTGAGGGCGCCCATCTTAAGGAGAGGGTAAATCTTGGCATTTCTGATAGCTGATACAGTCAATTTGTTCACAATTAGTCTGCTTATCCGGTGAAATATCAAACGCAGTCATCTGAGTTTCAGAACTCCGGCAGCAGTCGTCTGAAGATCAGCTTATAATGGAGTTTTCACGTTTCTGAGCTTTTCCGTTGTTTCCCAGTGCAAGTACAGCCCAGGGGCGCTGGTTTAGAGGACCCTTCCAATGCCAAAATTTGCAGACAGAGTCTTCCTAACATCAGTAGTACTCTAGCCTAGCTCCGCAATGCATCATCCAGCTTGTCGATTCGACGTTTCAGGTGATCGTGGCGGAAGTTCTACCAAGCATGTAATTTCACGGGCGGACCAACAAACAATTTGCAGTGCATTTCCACAGTCTAGAGGCGCCTAGCCTTTAGGTCTGACAGATGAGCCCGTTTGCGTTCGAAGTCTTCACGGCTATTGAGCGTAATCATTTTATCTATTCAACGAGCCTAGCCGTCAGCCTTCGGGATTTGGCAAACGCTCGTACGTGCGAGGTTTTTGGCAAGATGCTGAAAAATGAAGATATCCGGAAAATGGCCAAGTCTGGAGCGGTAATTTTAAACAAAATACGCACTGGAGTGTTTGAGGTCTTAGAAGCAGTTTTCTTGCTTCGTCACCTCTAGAGACTTCTCTTGTAGGCCCTTCTGGCTGTCCGTTAAAACAGATAGTGCCTGAATCGGGTCATCCCAGCTCCAGATATCAGAGGTCAAAGTGGGGTACTTGGATGAGAGTTCAACTTTCGTCAAAATGACATTAGTGCAACTAAGAGCCAGGGGCGCTTTTACTTTTGAGGCCCTTAACACAGCTTTCAGGTGTCGCGCATACAGTCGTTGGATGCAGAATATCTCCAGGCACGAAGTGAGCTTCGTTGCTTGTCAGCAGGGTTCACCATTCGCTGTCAGCAGCCGTTTGAAGTGTCAGATGGCAGTTTAGGAAAATGGCTAAGTCTGGAACTCGTAAAGCAATTTAATTAGGGGCGCCTAATTTTTCAGGGGCTTAAACGATGGATTTTGCAGTAGTGTCTCCCAGCAGACATTTCTTCCTTGTTCAGTAGGCTTTCCGATGAATTCTCCAGATCAGTCTCAGCATCACCCGGTCATCCGGGAATTAGTGTCGAAGTTGGCCAGTCGTAACAGTGCTGTCAGCTATAAAATAGGGAATTAGTAAAAAGTGAAATAACTTGAGCAAATGGACGCCTATGAGCTCAAGAGTTGACTTTTCGGAATCGGTAAAGCTCAACGATGAATCTCAAAGCTTCAACAAAATTGTCAACTGAAGTTCAAAATATGCATAAGATGGCGATTTTCTATTTTTGGCGCTCTTGCATGATAATAAATATTTTATTATTATTTGAACTTCCAGTCAGTGGCAGTGGAACTGAAAGGCAGCCAATCAGAGGACTTCTATTATTGTCAGGGTTTTGAATTCTTGCAGTTGTCAAATAATGCGAATTTCTTCTTATTTAAACATGGTGCCATCCTCATTATTATTCACAGAGCTTTCAATTGAAAATTCGATTTCATTAAGAGCAAATTCAATCTTAAGTGAAATTCGTGTTTTTCAAAGCAAATTCATATCTTCAAAGGGAAATCGAAGTTTATCAATTTTCAAAGCAAGCTTCAAGCAATTCGTATTTCTTCAAGAAGTAAAGGCGCAAATTTCAAGGAAAATTCGTGGTTTCAAAGGCACATCCTTCAAGGCGGATTCATTCATTCAAGCAATTCGCAAAATTCCTCAATTCTCAAAGGCGTATTTATTCAATATTAATTCGCAAATTCCTTCAGAGTTTAAAGGCGAATTCTCAAACTCCAGATAAATTCGTATTTTCTCAAGACAAATTCAAAGGAAATTCAAATTTCTTCATAAAGGCGCAAATTTCAAGAGGGGAAATTCGTGGTTTTTCAAAACAAGGCGAATTCTTCCAGTTCAAAGGCAAAATTCACATCAATTTCCAGAAGCGATTTTACCTAACATATCTTTTTGCAGATCAAAGTTCACAATTGTCAGCAATTTGAAGAAATCTTGGGCGATTTTCACAGAGAAGAAGCATAATAAAAACGTCTTTTTCATCCTTCAATCTCAGATTTCTCTCAAAATACATTGTGCATGTTCCTGAAATTGGCGAATTCTACAAGTCTCAGTATCTGGATCATTCTCATATAATTTCCTCGAGTTGAAATTGTGCGTTTGATTTTTCACGAATTTTTAACTTTAGAACAATCGTTCTTGAGTTACTAATTTTCTCAAGTGAAAAATCTTTGTACAATTGAGTAGAAGTTGAATTTTCGCAAATCTGACGTTCTGGGTTGTCTTAGAATCCTTTTCTGAACAAAACCCATATCTCGGATTTTTCGCTGAAAATAATTCTTCGAAAGGCTATTTTTAACTCTCGCAGGCTATTTTTAAGCTTCCAGAAATCTTGTCAGAATATAGTCAAGTTCACAGTCAACAGGCTAATTTTTCAGAATGCAGTTCACTCAGCTCGAATACAGGACCAAAACCGTCCTTACTCATGATTTTCTCAGTTGGTGGAGACAAACCTTCACAAAGTATTGCCCGGCAGTGCTAGATCCAGTTAAGATCAGAAGTTCAATCATTCAAAATATTGAGCAGTCTGGTTTACTAGAGGCCGCTTCCATACCTATCTCCGTTCACGTGTTGAATTGTGATGGCTTGTATTAAGCATTACAATTCTACTACTCGTGAGATAGTGTCAGTTGACAGACGGGTCATTTGCAGTCTCAAACCTTTGACATCGAAAGGAGTTTTGGCATTCCTCAACACCCTAACAGTCTAGTTGTTTCTATGGAGCAGTGTGCGCAGGCATTTGATGCTGATATGGACAAGTGTCAGAAGAAGATGGTAGAAAGATGGTTAAAACAAGCAAAGAACAGATTGCCAAACAATGTGGGTCGCGGTGAATACAAGGATGAGTATGCGATTCTAATCACACTCCTGAATCGTGTCTCAGGTCAAGAACATGCAAATGTTTTCCAACCTTGGATGTATTACATTATTGGTCGCATCATTTATGGGCAGGAGCATTATGACTGGGCATCCTTCATCAGCGATATTCTCCACAGGCAGATCACCGGTTTCCTAGTTGCCCATGAGTTTCATATGTGTTCATATCTCGTGTACTTGATCGCTTATCAGGGTTAGTTCCGAGGACTAAACACCGTGGGCATTCTCAGTGTTCAGAAAGTCTATCAGTATTATGATCAGCTTGAGTTCACTAGAGCTGAGCGTCATTTCAAGCGTGTTCACGAAGCTTTCTTGACTTATACAATGAGGAATTTGGACCGGGAATTGCATGTTCGTATCTCGGCAGTTGCTAGGGCAGCGATGGATAGATGGGCAGATTGGTTTATTCAGTTCCCAACATACACCTACATCTCGAGTAATGGGTTTGTTGCGAACCAAAATTTTTATAAGCTTCCAATGCTATCCTTCGGATAAGACAATCTTTCAGAATTCCTAAGATGATGCATGATGTTCATCGCCTTCACTTCTGCATAGACCATCTCTCAATTTTCCTCTGTAGTTTGGAATGTATTGGTGCAAATCGGCAATTGATGCCAAAGTTGCAGGGCAAGAGCTCGAGAAATATCATCTGAAGTATCTTGTTGAGGCACGTGCTTATGATCTTTCAGGTCATTACATAGCCCGCCTTGGCCGGAGGTACATATCACGAGCCTCTATGGAGGATTGATCAAGTAAATTGGGCGCAGATGACTTCGAGGTTCGCAGACGCTAGCCATGTTTCACTTCTCTCTCTCACGATTTCTCTCGCTTTATCAAGATGTGGAGGCTTTCTATCGTGATGACGAGGGAGAAGTTCTTCCGCCAGAGAGCAAGTCGATACAACCGCTGCCAGCCAGATTGGTACGCCAAGGAATATGCAACGGTCAAGGAGAGAGGTCAAGTATATCCGCACGCGATAATTTTACCTCACGTTAGCAGACAAGGAGGTACCGTTCCCAGAGCAGAGCCGCTAGTAGTGGTGAATCCTTCGTTACCTTCCTCGTCAAAACCTAAACAAAAGAAAAGGAGTAATCCTCCTAAGAAAGGTCAAGCGCCAAACAATTCAAAGGGCAAGGCGCTTGCCACTGTTACACATACGGAGCCTGACAGACAGCCTATCACAGAATCAGTTCAGAGGTTAGTTCAAAACCCGCCAATACCTGAGGTTCAGCCTCAAGTTCCTACATCAGTTCCAGTGCAGTCACCTATCCCAATTCACATCGAATTGGATTTAGACTCTCCACCTCGCAGTGGGTCTTCTACACACTCACTCTCATCAGTACCTCCTGTTGCTAGTGCAGACCCTTCTAGTAGCATTAGCCGAGACCAATCTTGGATCAAAGCTCAGCTAGGAAGGAAGAGGAGGCAGCCATCTTATGTTCTTAATCATTTTGATTTTGATGACATTTTCCAAGATGCGCCAGACAAGAGGGTCAAGAACATGGTTCACGTAGAAAGAAACACTGATATGGAGATTGTCATTGAAACTGCCGTACCTCCACAGGGTAAGGATTGGGCTGAGTTAGAATCTCAGGATTTTGAAGTTATCACAGTCAACCTTGGTCGCAGCACACGCCAGACTCAGGTTGATCTTCTACAAGTTGCTACGGACAGTGCCAGGGATAGAATACTAAAGGACGGAGAGGATAAGGCAGCCCTCAAGGCTGAAATCAGACAACTTCGTCAGTATATTTCTAGCCTTGTGCATAGACCCGATGCCATTAACACACTTCCGCCGATGCTTGAGCCTCCAGCAGAGCAAAGTCAACTCAATCACTTGGTTGCATATGGCAAGCGTTTGGATGAGTGGGAGGAGGAGTTCGTTGCTAGAGGCCGTGCTATGCTCACAGAGTTATATCAATTGCGGTACAATGCACGAGAGCTTCGTCTTCGTTTTCAGGATGAGGAACGAGATATGGCTATTAACAAACCCCGAGATGAGATTATGATTGCTCACCTGAGTGTGGCGTATGATGCAGTCACAGATGCAGAGGACAGAGAAGCTATCTACTCTTGGAAGACAATTGGTTTTCAGGGCAAAGATAGAAGACACTTTGGCATCAGAATTGACTGAGAGTAGAGAGCACGTCACTAGTGCACTCCGGTTTGTGAGAACTCTAGTATCTCGCTTACCGTGCCGTTACCAGATCGAGGGTGGTGCCTACGTAGAGCTTACCGATGTTCAGTCAGAGCTTCAGGCACTCATTCATACCATTTTCAGTGGGGAGACCGTTGGCTGTAAGATTACTCAGCTTACAGTCATGTCAGCATTATTCGATGAGGCAACGAGGAGTAGAGGGGAACTTCAGTCTCAGATTACAGCTGGCGAGGACATGCTGCATCGACATAGCATTCTCCGACAGAGTCTCATAGCTCTAGATAGTGATACAGTCAACAATCTCGTTGAGGGATTGATTTCTCGAGATCACACATAGTAAACTTCAGTTCCCACCTCTCAGGATAGGCATTACACACACGAGTTGAACTTGGTGTTACCCTTTCAAGTTAACTCGATGTTGTCATTACATGCATATCTATTCTGAGATCAACTATTACACACTTGGAGTTTTATTTTAGGGTTTTACGTTAACTGATGGTAGTCTTCCAGTTAACTCGCTTTCAATAAGGACGTGCATGCTCGCACAATTGTCCATTTTTAGATTAGATGTTTCGGTTAACTGATGGTAGCTTTCCAGTTAACATTATAGTTTACTTCATTAGGGTTTGGCAAATCTTGCATGCATTGCAAGACTGTAGATGACTCAAGGTGATTTTAGGGTTCCCTACACCTTGATGTATATAAATAAGAGCTTTTGCTCATTTGTAAATAACTTTTGCTTGAGAGAGAAATATATGCTGCGCCTACCTTGCCCTCAATATTGCTCTTTTGGTATTTGTTCATGTGTCTTCGCTATTACGATTAATTGTTATGCCACATAGGGTTTCAAGAGATTGTAATGGTGGATTCTTTCCATAGTTTAGATAAATCTGTTTTGAACATCTTTATCATTGTGATCAATTGTTATGCCACATAGGGTTTCAAGAGATTGTGATGATAAATCTGTTTTGTGTATCTTTACCATTGTGATCAATCGTTATGCCACATAGGGTTTCGAGAAATTACGGTGATAAATCTGTTTTGTGAATCTTTATTATTACAATCAAAGGTTATGCCACATAGAGTTTCGTGAGATTGTGATAATAAATCTGTTTTGTGAAGTCTTTACTATTTCGATCGAGTGTTATGCCACATAGGGTTTCATAAGATTGTCATGGTAAATTCTTAAATCTGTTTTGTACCCAATAAACTTATTCAGGTTGAGATAATAGTCGCGCCACCTTGCCTTCAAGTAGAGAATCTGAATTCGTTTATCGTCAGATAGTCAAACCTTGCTCCGTTTCCTCATGCTCTGTTTTCCTGAGGAGATTGGATAGATTAAGTTTAGTTGTAGTTAGTGGATCTGCAAAACCAGAAAATACTCAGCTGCAACGTATAAGTTCTTTCAAGAAAGCCTTGTGCCTCTACAGCTGAAACAAAAAGACAAGACATAGTTTAGCTTATTTCCCTTTGCAAGTATTTTTGTCAAAGCACAACGAGGGAGCTTCTCCTCCTAATTTGAAGAGCACTCATTGCGTAGTGTACATAGGCTGTTCATAACAACTTTTACTCCAGAGGTGTTAGTTGTTACGCCAACAAGTTGTTTCTGCTGTCTCATGTTGATCATTTGAAGGTGTCTCTTGATCAATACTTTCCTTTTCATCTTCTGTGCAACTATCTTCATCACCCTGCATCTTCTTTTGAAAGTTTGTTTCTTCATGAACCTTCAGGTTTGCACTTTCAACAACTTTGCGTAATCTCTTGTTATAACATCTGTAAGCCTTACTTTTAGAAGAATATCCTAAGAAAATTCCTTCATCTGCCCTAGGATCAAACTTTCTTTGATTGTCTTCATCCCTTCTAGTATAGCATGGACTTTAAAAAATTCTGAAATATTTTACTGATGCAGGCTTACTTTTCCATAATTCATATGAAGTCTTGTTGTGTTATGCTCTAATCAATCCACGATTTTGAATGTAAACAGCAGTATGGACAGCTTCTCTCCAAAAAGAATCAGGTACCTTTGACTCATTTAGCATGCTACAAGCCATTTCTTGGACTATTCTGTTTTTTCTTTCAACCGCACCATTTTGTTTTGGTGTCCTTGCTGCTGAGATTTGCCTTTTTATCCCATGTTTTTCGCAGAAATCTACAAATTCATTTGAGGTGAACTCTCCACCTTTGTCTGAACGAAGACATTTGATTTTCAAACAGGTCTCATTCTCCACTAAGGCTTTGAATGCCTTAAATTTTTCAAGAGCTTCTGATTTTTCTTTCAAAAATGCAACCCAAGTCATTCTTGAAAAGTCATCAATTAATCACATAAAATATTTTTCACCTTGCATGCTCTTAGTTCTGGTTGGCCTGCATAAGTCAGTGTGAATCAACTCAAGAGGCTTTGATGTAGAGTATTCTTTTGACTTGAAGCTCCTTCTAGTTTGCTTTCCCAATTGGCATTCTCTACAAATGATGTCTGAAGGTTTTGTAAGCTTTGGCATATCTCTAATGGCTTCCTTTCTGTTGATATGAACAAGATTATCAAAATTCAAATGTCCCATCGTTGTGTGCCATAACCATACCCTTATCTTCCTGACTCAAGCAACAGTTCTCACTTTTGATTTCATCAAGAATATAAAGATTGTTACTAGCTCTACTAGCTTCAGCAATATGTTTTCCATCCTTACTAATTTCACAACTATCAGAGTTAAAAACAAGAGTGTGCCCTTGGTCACACATTTGACTCACACTCAGTAAATTATGTTTTAAACCTTCAACATACAAAACATTTTCAACTTTAGTTCTACCACATCCAACATAAGAGTGCCTTTACTTGATATCTTTGTTGAAGCATTGTCACCAAATCTTACAGTCCCACCATTTGTTCTTTTAAGAGTGAGAAATTTGCTTCTGTCACCGGTCATATGTTTGAAAAAACCACTATCAATGTACCATTTGTCTCTCTCATTTTGTGCATGTAAGGCTGTTTGTACAATCATAGATTCAACTGTTTCTTCTTTTTCCTTCTTCTTCTAGACCTTTGTAACTTCTTTTGCTCTATCCTGCTTTTCTTCCTTCTTGCTTTGCTTAGAAAAATCTGCTAGATCACTTCTACAAGCTTTTGCAGTATGACCAAAATTACTGCATTTATAACATATAATATTGTAATTCATGAAAGGAGCAAAAGGGGTCCTATTCAAGAATCCTTGATTTCTATTCATAAATCTGAAATCATTTCTTGCATATGCTCTATAGTTTGTTGCCTTATGACCAAAACGATTGCATGAGAAACAATACGCATAAAAGAAATAATTGTTAAACCTGGTTAAATGAGCTTGCCTTGTAAGAGGAAGACTTTTGAAAGTGTTATTTCTGGTTCTGGGTTGTGACCTTGACTTGCTATTTTCAACTTTTGCTGACTTGGAAGTATTAGCAGCTTTGGAACATTGACCTTCTTCATATCCAACTCCACTTTTATCAACAAAAGATTTCTGTGAGCTAATGATCTCATCCAACGATATAGAACTTTTCTCATTTTTCATCTCATTATTCAGCTGTAACATTGATTTGTCTAATTTCCTGAGAGAAACTATTTCAGCTTCAAGTCTTTCACAAATTTCTTCCTTCATTTTGAGCAGATTTCTAACTTCTTCAATTTGAACTTTTAGATCAACAATCTTCTTTTCAGCTCCTTCAAGTGCTTGAGATATCTTGACCTTTGATTCATTGTCTTGTTCTTGTTGTAATCTTAACTTCTGATTTCTTTTTTTGAGTTTTTTAATTTCACTTAGAGCACTTACAAGTTCTGCTTCAAGATATACTTCTCCTTCTTCATCATATTGCTCATCTTCTACATCTCTGTCTTCAATCTCAAACACATTTTCTTCTTCAGCCATAAAGAAGATTTCTTCTGCTGAAGACTCTTCATCACCATCTGTTGTTGAGTTATTGTGATCTTTTGATTAGAGACTTTTTGCAGATTTCTTAAACTTTTTCTTCCTACCTTGATACCCTTTTTTGAAATGTTTAGATTTCTTTTCACTATCGCTATCCTCATTCTTAGTATAGGGACATTTAGACGCAAAGTGTCCCACTTGTCCGCAGTTGAAGCACTTGAAGGGTAATTTTCCTTTATACTTTCCAAATCCTTTCTTCAATTTTCTCATAAAATGAGCTTCTTTAGTGTTTGAATCTCCATTTGAACTGTCACTGGTTGCACGCTCCTTGTCTTTCCCCCTTTTTTACTTTAAAGGCTGCCTCCTTTTTGGATAATTGATCAAGAATTGTTCTCATCTCATAGGTTGTTAGAATACCATGTAACTCATCTACTGTCAACTTGTCAATTTCTTTCATTTCCTCAATAGCAGATACCTTTGCATCATGTTGTACCCAAAATAAATTTTTGACATTCTGCTTAAATTGAGCTAAATCATGCAAAAATGCCGTCAAAAGTCTGTTTTAGGTCAAACCAAACATAAGGTTTTTGTGGGTTTCTGTCAAGGAACATATGTGCAAAATTATGAAAAATTGAAAATTAGGGTTTCGTACCCCTATTTTTAGGGAAACCCCTGAAAATAGGACCTTCTCGGAAACAAATGAAAATGATTTTGATAGGATTATTCGACTTCATGATCACACTGGTCAAGTCAAAATCATCAAAAGACATGTTTAACTCTGGTGGGTATGTTTTCATTTTTCAGAATAAAAGTTAGGAGCTCCGTAGCCGTTAATGGCAGATTGGCCAGTACCAGGTGGAGAAATCTAAACCTCAAAAGCTTCAACGAAAAATCCATGGTGAAAATGCTTGAAAAGATGCCCTGCGATGGAGGGGATTCTCGAAAGTGAAAAATGCTGAAAATTGGCTAACTCTGGAAATGCTACCAAGGAGAACTCAGTTCAAAATACTAAAAGCGCCTTTTCTAGAGAGGGGCACCCTTGAATCCCAGGGGCCAAATGCAGTCACTTGATTCCTCCGATACAGTCATCCTCTGCGTTTTCCTGCTGGCTCAACAACGAAACATTTGGCAAGATCATCTGATAAAGTGATCACCGACAAATGTCAACAAAAGGCGAAGAGGCTGTTATAAAGAACATCCAAAAAACGACAAAAGATAAAAAGATGCCGTCTGACGAAGGAGATTCTGGAAACTGAAAAAGGCCAAAATTTGGCTAACTCTGGAAATGCTACCAAGGAGAAGTCAGTTCAAAATGTGCTAAAAGCGCCTTTACTGGAGAAAGGCACCCTTGGATCTCAAGGGCCAAATACAGTCACCTGATTTGTCCGAGGCAGTCATCCTTTGCGTTTTCTTGCTGGCTCGACAACGAAACATTCAACAAGATCATCAGATTCAGTGATCATTGGCAAACATTGGCGGAGTGCAAAGAGGCTGTTATCAAGAGACATCCAAAATGGCTGCCTAGCTTGAAAAAGGTGCCCTTGCTGAAAAAAGGTGCCCTTTCTTTTGGGCACTCAGATGTAGTCAAATTGCTAAGTGACCCCGAGGATGATCTTCTCATTTGGATCAACCTCGACAACGAAACCGTTAGCGAAGGAATCCGACAAGGCAATCATCTAATGACGGAGATCAAACTGAGGCAGTTTTCGACATGAAATAACTGGTAAAAAGAGCAAAAGCGCCCCTACTGGAGAAAGGGGCCCTTGGTTCTTGAGACCTAAAATTGAGTTACAGAAGCTGAGAAACTAGTCATCCTTTGCAGGATTGAGCTGCTCACCTGATGAATCGTCAAGCGAGAGTGTCTGATTTGTCAATCAACGGAGATATCAAACGGAAGCACGAAGGGTCGAAATGGAGAAATTGAAGAACAAACATGGAAAATTGGCTAAGGCAAGAGTAAAAGCGCCCCTGCTGGAGAAAGGTGCCCAGTCTTCTGGAGCCTCAAACTCAGTTTTCCGGCTTAACGGTTCCCAGGCACATCTCTTTAGCATTGATCCATCTCAGCAGTGAATCCGTCAGTGTCAGGTTAAGATCAACTGAACGACCAGGAGCAAGGATCGAACAGGGGCACTCTAGCATGGAAAAATGATAAAAAATGTTCAAACTCAAGAAGGACGCCTAAAAAGTCAAAGAGAAGTTTGTTGACTTGAGTTAGAGATTTTGGAGGCAAACTTGGCTAAAACGACCCACAATCAGTGGAAATCAACTTTTAGAACTCCAGATTAGGCCAAATCAGTCTTCTATCATGAGTTAGTGCCCATATTTGATGCATTCAGGCATCAATCACTATGTATCAAGCTTGGACATCATTATTCATTGTTTGTCTTTGTAGGTTGGAGCTCAAGAACAACCATTTGCTCTCCAAGACGTCTTTTCAAGATCTAACAGAGGGTTTTGACCGTTCATTATTTTTGAAGATCAGCAACACAAAAGGACAATTTATCATAGGTTGCATCCAAAGGCACATTTTTATAGAAAGGCAGAAAATAACTTCCAATCTTCCTCTTAGATCTTCTTGCATGTCCAAGAAACGACAGATATTCACAGATCTAGTCTTCTGGGTATGATTAGCATAGTATATTCAACAAAACCCACATGCTAGATTTTACCAGAAAAAGTTGCCCTACTGCCCCTATTTTTTTAGGGTTTCCCAAAAAAGTCACAATTTCAAAAATTAGACAAATTGGGTTTGTTCAGCTTTGAAGCGCCAACAATACCCATGTGTCAGATTTTTCCGGGAAAAATAAGCCCCTACTGGCTCTGAAACCTCTGCCTCGAAGGGCTCTTGCATGTACGAGGAAAAGTGATTTTTTGGGATTTCTGACATTTTGGGTCCATTTAGAAAATTATTCTAAGTAAAACCCACATCTCAAATTTTTTCATAAAAATTACCCCTCAACAGGGTATTTTTAGCAGTTGCACAAAAAGTTGTTTGAACATATCCATGTTTACTGTCATCAATCAAGTTTTTCAGAATATAGTACTCTCAAGTTGAAATCAAGACCAAAATGGTCCTACTTCGCGACTTTATGAAAACACTCGACCTCGACATGCATCAAGTGAAGCCCGTAGTCAAGATGGACGCCTTGGAAGGCATAAATGACATCACCATTCAATGGATAGCCAAATACGGAAGGTAGTCATTCTAAACACAAAGCCGCCACCGGTTACTACTAGACTACTTTCCACATTGCATGTCAACAAGGCTGGATGATGCAGCTGCAGAGAAGATCGAATATCAAAAGCAGTTTGTAAGAGGCAGAAAGAGTCAACACCTGATTAGAAGAACTATTGACCGGTAGAGATGAGGTGTAAAGCACCCCAAAAAGGACGTCCTACCCTCCAAAGTAACATTAATAAGACTAAAGTTAACTTGATGCCTCTTTCCAAGTTAACTCCAGGTCCCACAGATCAAGCATGTCAGATCCCACTAATTCAGGATGTCTAAGTTGACTTCCATAATTTGTGGATCTCAGATCTCCACTAATTGAGGATGTCTAATTGACTTCCATAATTTGTGGATCTCAGATCTCCACTAAACGTGGATGTCTATTTTGGAGGCACACTTTGTAATAAAGTTCACCTTTAGTTTAGTTTTAGTCAACTGAAGTAGTTTCTAGTTGACTCTTTGTTTAGTTTCAGTTAACTGAAGTAGATTTCCAGTTAACTGATTGCTCACCTACTTTTAGACATAGGAATAAATCTTGCTGATTGGCAAGAACTGATTGTTAACTCAAGGAGATTTTAGGGTTGCCTACTCCTTTGAGTTCTATAAATAAGAGCCTTGGGTTCATTATTTGTTTAACCTTTACTTACTATGCAAAATTGCTCCGCCATTGTTGCCACAAGTTTGAAAGTGATTATTTGTTCACTCTTGGATGAGAGTTAATTGGTTTGATGAGCAATTGTGCATGATTTCGTGCCTTTGCATGTCCCAATCTTTGTAACTCGTTGAAAATATTTGAAGAAGAAGATCAGAAGGCACTTGCATTTTGATCCAAATATTTGAGCCCTTTCAACGTTTTGTGTTAAATAGCTTGTTGTTTCAACTCCCTCCTTGGATAGGGGTTCCTCCTCCTTGGATATTTGTTATTAACAGTTATCGTGTGATGTTGTTCAATGGATTGACTTTCAACCTATACTTCGGATAGGGGTTCCTCCTCCTTAGCAAGTTTGTTGGCCAAGTCATCGTAATTTGTTGTTTCTAGTAAGCTGTTTCCTAGCCTATACCTTGGATAGGGGTTCCTCCTCCTTGGCAAGTCAAAGATCCAACTTACCGTAAAAGAGTGTTTGCTTGTATAAAACCTTATTCCAGCGTATATCTGAGAGTTCAGAGCCTCGGCCATATTCTAAGGAGACGACCGATTCAAGTGATCCAACCAATCCATTCCCGCTCCTATACCCTCATGCTTTGTTTATGTTGAGGAGATAGGATAGATTAAAAGCTAGTTTAGTCGTAGTTAAGATCTGCAAAAACCAGAGAAAAACTTAGCTACAGCGCATTGTGTTTGTGCACCCTTGTGTCCTGCCGCTGAGTACAAAAAGATAGGAACCTTAGTCTACTCTACCCTTTCTTACACATTACATCAGCAAAGAGAGATCTTCCTCTCTAAAATCCCAAGGAGCAGTACTATAACACTTGCAATAGTTGACCGTTTACAATAAGCACTTCAGAGGTGCTAATTTAAACACCAACACATCAAAACACAAAGGAAGGGATCTTAAGATCTTCTGAACAACTGTGGATTTCTCAATCTTCTCTCCTAGGCCTTTGATTGTGTTAACAATTTCATCTACACGTAGTAGATGTGCAACAACACATTCTTCTTCCCGCATCTTAAGATTCTCAAAATGTCTCCTATGTGTCTGAAGCTTTGCCTTCTTGACTTTGTCATCTCCTTCATAGGTTTTCTGAAGTTTGTCCCATATTTCATGAGCTGTGTCACAGTGCATAACTTTTACAAACTCAGATTTTGACAATCCACACAGGATAGCATTCATCGCTTTAGCATTATTCTCAAAAGCTCTTTTTCCATATCCATCTACCACAACTCGCCATATATCAGATCCAAGAGACATCAAATAAGTACGCATTCGTATACTCCAAAAGGCGTAGTTTGAACCATCAAATAAAGGAGCCCTGTTTGTAGAAAGACCTTCATTAAATGCCATGTGTGCTAACAGGATCTACCTTCAAGCGATCAATCTTTCTCCAAAGGAACCTCGCTCTGATACCAATTGAAGAGCACATAGAAAATATTGAGAGGGGGGGGGAAGCGGGGTTACATCAGTATTTTAAAACTTAAAACTTAAACTCTTTAAGAACTAGCAATCAAAATAGAATGAACAAACACCTAGCAAGAAGAACACAAGTATTGCGTGGAAAACCCTTTCGGGTAAAAAACCACAACAAAATCGTTGCTTTCATTAACTTCAAAAAGGGCACCAACCCAAGAGACTACAATCTCTAGGTTACAAAAGTGGGCACCAACTCATTAGAAGCACCAACTCATTAGAAGCACCAACTTTAGTATGAGCACCAACTCACTGTGAATTTTCACAACACATCAATACTGCATTCTTGACTCCAATTACATTCTACACATCAACTGAGAGGCTCATGCTTTGCATATATAATCAGTGTTCAGACTTTGAAATCTTTTGTTCAAAAATCAAAACTTCATCTACAACTGAACCTAAATCCTTTCCCATTTTTTCAAAACCACTCTTCATAACTTGCTTATTTTGAAAATGCATAACCAGCCTGTTCTTGATCGCATATCCCAGCAACACAATACCAGAAAGAAAACCATGCTAATACAACACGTCTTCTACACAATTTGACCAATAATGAATACTGACATTACAAGAGTCAAAATGGTTGAAGATTTGACTTAGCGCCCATAACCTATTTTTCTGAGCATCCTTAATTGTACGGTCTGTTGTATTTGAAATGCCACGAAGGCCTATCTTTTCGCTTCCACGACAGTGCATAAAGATCTTAGGCACAAAGACTTTCACGTACTCACACTTGTAAATTTCGTTGAAGATTTTAAAACTATCTTCAAGCATAAACTTGCCATAAAACCATAAGCCGCCCCACATAATGGAGTTGGTAGATAATTTTGAAGCCGTCGCCCAAATTGGAAAAGTCAGAGGTATTTCCAAGCCGTCGTCCATCATGCAAGCCGCCATCACCTATTTTGCAAGGCGTTACAAAGGAATTGCCTTAAAGAAGCCGATGGAGTTAAAGAAAAAAATGGTGGTAAGATAAAGAGCCCGAAGCCTTATGAATTCGGCATGTAATCATGCCTTCTTTACTCCAAACGTTGTATTTGTATTTTGCCCAGCATTAAGAACACTGGCAGGCAGGACCTGTGCCTCTTCTATTGACCCAAACCCCTTTACATTTCCATGCTGATTTGGCATAACTGCCACGGTGGAGAAAGAGACAAAAAATGGGGGCAGAGTCCTCATATGGTCTGACTTTATCAATCAATTATCATATTGTATGATATGCGGTGGTATACAAGGATAGCGCTGAAGGGAAAACGTCCCATGTAAATCACCCGAAATGCATACCATATACTCATTTGGAGGTTGAGCTGTTCGATTCATGCCTGGAACCACTCCACTCATACATAGCTTTCATACAAGGATTTTTTTTTAGGTCTGTATATACCATACATTGCAACTAAAGCTTCATTTCCAGATTCGACCCTCTCTGCATCTTTGACCAGCTTAATCTATTTCAACCATAATCATGCCAGTATCCTCCTTTCTCAATCAGAGCAGCCTGTCTTGCTGTTTAAATATTCAACTCAGATTATTAAGTGGTTTCCATTCAACTTACCCTCCTTAATAGTGCGTACGGAAATGTATGAAAAAGGTACGGCTCTCATATAAATTCAAATCACTGCTTAAGCAGCTGTTATAAGGTATGAACACTATCGCCCAGCTCAAGAGATAATATCTGGAATTGATTGCCCAGCATTTGTAAATGCTACTGAACCAAGTACCTTTGACATCAATGACAAAATATTCAACAAAGGCCATATACTTTTTAGCTTTTTAATATTTTATTCATGTGTCTGATGTGGAAGTTGAGGTTGCAGCTGCAATTCATACAAATGACGGATATTCTTTGTTTAATATATTTTTCGCATTGGCTTACACAGGATGCAATTCAGCAGCCCTCATTAATCATTGTATATTTTGGTGGAAATGATTCTATGGGTCCTCACCCTTCAGGATTAGGTCCTCATGTACCACTTACTGAATACATTGAGAACATCAAGAGAATAGCAACCTATCTCCAGGTGAAATATTCATCAGTATTCTGTATTCAGATTTCTTCAATTTTGTTTGAAAGATATGAACTCTGTAAGCTTTCTGATGACAATGATATTCTAATTTGAGTTTGGGGTAAACAAATCAGGACCTCTCAGAATCAACACGCTTGATTTTTTTAAGTTGCCCACCTGTTAATGAAGATTTGATTAGTGCTTCTTCAAGGTACTGTTCTTTTTGTGTGCATGTAATGGGGCACAATTTCATAATTCAGTAATCTAATCTTTTGGCTTAACTTTTCGGATTCTACAGTGGCATTTTTTGTCCATTAGTGCGAACTAATGAGCTGTGTCATGAGTATTCTGAGGCCTGTGTGCAAGTCTGCAAAGAGATGGATATCAAGGTTATAGATCTCTGGTCAGCCATACAAATAAGGCCAGATTGGCGTACTGCTTGCTTCACGTGAGTTGACAAGAATCTAGCTCTCTTTATCAATGTTTTCAATTATCTTAAGGAGATTTCTGTATGAGGTTGATGAACTGTAGACATTTCCTAGTAGAAACTTGTATGGAAGTTTGTTTTGCATACAGTTGGATTAGCTGAGCACTCTGATATGAAGCTCATAGCCATTGTTTTTCTTCTTCCAATGTCGAGCATATTTTCTTAAGTCATGTATTCTACTTTCTGTGAGATTTTCTGTCATTTTGAACTTGCCCAATAGCATATTTCAAGTTCTTATTTTAAAAGTTTATCCTCCTTAACGCCTCTTTTCTGCATTTGTTGTCTTTCTCCAATGTTAGGCTTAGTGAGACACTCACATTTGCTTGTTTGAAACCTAAGTTGTGGAATAAATTCTTGTTCCCCTAGAATAACCTTCTAATGATTCCTTTTGACTTTAGGCATTTGCACAGATAATATGCTTGCTCAGCATATCTTGGCAATGGTGGGTTTTGATGCAATCATGGCCTTCCTCAATACCTCTGGTATTATCTCCATGGCCATTGAACAAGTCAAAAAGATTCATCTAAGCTTATAACAAAGCTAGAAACAATTATGAAAAAGGCACAATTTGCAATATTATTGTAATTAAGGATCAGGTCCAAATTCTTCATTCAAAGCACACTTTATTTATCTATTTCAAACATTCTTCTTAAAAGAATTTTCTTCTGGTGCATATCAAGCCTAATAAATGGTTTCAAAATATTTTTATTATATGAAACATAAATATTGCTGCCCTCATCAAATTAAGAGTTGCCTGAAAGAAATCCCCAAATCTACCTACATATACACAAATAATGAATATATAAATAATAATTTTCAACTGAGAGGCCTTTTACTTGTGTAAAATATAAGGGTTGTATTCCATATTTTGGGTTTGTAAGTTTGTAGTGATCTACAATTGCCTATGATATTTCAATGGACAGTACAGATGTTTTTACCAACTAATAGCTTAAATTGAATATAATGGTGCTCTACTCCAAAGTGGTATGCTCAAGAGTTGGATACATAAAACTTCTAAGTTCTTGCTAGCACAATTTTCAAGAAATTAGAACAATGATGTGAATGGAAAGATTATTGAAATAATGAAGGTACAGCAAGAAGACATTACATTCACACCTTTACTTTGGGGAAACCCAGTGAGAAAATTCCAGCATGAAAAGGGTTTGTGCTTCTGCCCTTCCATTATCTTCCTCAAAGCAGAAATGTAAAACACAAACAGTGGATTTAAATGGAGCTATTTGTATCACTATGTACTCAACCTAAATCTCCTACAGCTTCCTATTGCCATTTGCTCTGCAAATTCAGTCCTCCAAGATCTCCTATATTGCTGAGCACCTGTATATTTTCTACAAACTCTGTAGATGTTATATTTGGAACTTATAAATACATGCAAGGGTTGGTTTAAATGCCTTTTCTACCTGATAAAACATGGGAAGATAGATTGGAGCATTTAAGATGAAGTAGTACTTCTGTTTTCTTGTTTTAGGAGGTAATGAATTCAGCAAGTGCAAAAGGCTTCCAAGTGGACTCAATGTGTTTGAGCAATTGACAACTTCCCGTTCCACCCACTCTCTCAATTGGCGATGGACTTGACATCCATTAACCCTATCTATTTTCTATCTGTCATGTTTGAATGTGGCATGGACCAATCCCATCACTTGAGGCTGAATTTCATCATAATATGGCATGGATCAAACTGTTCTAATTTGAGTGTTTTTATGATCCCTTTGCTACTCTGCACCTGCTTCTTGATTCCTGAGGATCTGGACATTCTCAAGAACCTTTTCAGTTGCATAGTTCAGTCTGTTTTGTGAGACAGTTGTCTATGCTTTACCTCGTTTTATCATTTATGTCTTAGATCTTGTGTTTTTGACGCTCTTAGTAGTGTCTGAATGTTTTACAGGCCTCCATTAGATGTCTTTGTATCTTATAAACTTTTTGATTTGATCCATTTCAGATTGGACCTCTGAAATTTGGGAGATTTTTTGTTCCCAAAAGCTGATTTCTTAAAGTTAATAACCTTTTACATCCTCCTTAGAGTGAATTTTTTCCTTGCTCAGTAGCTGTTCTTTCAGACCTACCTGCCAATGCTCCTGTTCTCTCCTAATATTTCTTCTGAGGAACTATGCCCTTAAGCTTTTTTAGAAGTATTATTTCCTCAACTGAATGTACCATTTGTCCCTCTTCTTCCTTATTGAGCATGGAAGGCACATAGAGGCATAAGTTCTCTAAATTCACAATTAAATATTTATACGAACATGTAGGGTAAGCTTGAAATCACCGTCTCCAGTCTAATTTGTGATCTCAATGACCATACTGAAATTGTTTTAATTTACTTGCTTTCCTTGGAGTTTATCATTCTTAAGTGAAGCCATACCTTATCACCAACATGGAAATAATGCTCCCTATGCTAATCATGGTGTGCTTTATACCTTCATGAGATTCCTTGAGTTTCTCTTACATTTGGAGATGGATTTGTTTGATTTTCATAATATCCCTTTTCAAAATATTCCTAAACCCTACAATATTTTATAATATCTCTTTTCAAAATATTCCTAAACCCTACAATATTTTGTATTTTTCTGATTTGCATAAAACTGTAATAAATAAGAAATACCAGACAGCAGCAATTTCACTTCATTGGATGTCAAATATTATTGTTAAGGTAAAGATCTGAAATTCATAAATGTTTATGCAAGGTATTGCAGAATGTAATATCCCCAAAATTTTGATAAAGTGATTTAATTAATTTAAGTTGTCCAAAAATTAATATTATTTCAAAATGATGACTTCAATTAATTATTTTAATTAAAATAAAGTGGAAATAATAAAATATTAAAAAGTTACTTTATTAAATAAGTTTGTTCTAGAAGCTGGAGTTAGTTACAAGTTGGCTTCTTCTAGAAGATTCATTGGAGCCTTTAAAAGGAGTTGAGGGCAAAGCATTTGGGCATCCATTGTTGAGAAATATTTCTGATGCATTGTTGCAAAGCTTGAATCTTAGATTCAGCTTAATCTCCGAGGACGAAAACCTTCAGCACATTAAGAAAGGGTTGGACGAAAACCTAACTCTTTCTAAGAGTGGATTCATGACGGAGTTCACACTGGGCTTATTGGTTTCAGATTTGGAGTTTCATGAATATTTGCTGCGGAGAGCGAATAGGGAAATTTCGTGAGGCTTCTCCGAAGACGAAATTTCCAGATTTATGCGATATTACCAGGTGAAGGATATTTTGATATTTTTGATTGCCTGCATATTTAGGAGTTTATGATGAATATTTAGGGTTTGCAGATTGGGGTGATTTCAGAATAAAAAGATTTGCAATTTGAGGTATTACCAGGCCATTGCTTAAGTTACCAGTTAAGACAGCAATTCAGAGCTTTGAAGGATTTATGATTATATAAGCAATGGTCAGATTTTCTTAATAAGACAAATCACGACATCTGAAATAAATAATATTCCCGGGACTGGATGGGCTTGTAAGGGGTCCGATAAAAGTTTATAAGGGAGCCATGGATGTTCAGGTGACTTTATGCAAACATATCGCATATTTTAGGAGATGCAAGTCATAGACAAAAATTGCTAGGATGAATAGGCGCAGGTAAAAGACAAATGGATGCCAGATGTCATGAAAGACAAATCGAAATGGACTATCACATTCCTTTGAAGAATAATTAATTTACATCGCTAGCATAAAAGGATATCAATAGTGGACTCTAGCACTGAAGTATTGTGAGTGCCATGAGTTATCCAGACTCTCATAGCCGTCAGTAATAAGGATATCGGGAGCTAATCTAGCAATTATTTTATTAGGCGTCAAACCAACTGGAATCTCCATCAAAAGGCAAAGATGCAACATTAGAAAAATCGCGCTAGTTTATATATTTAAGAAATCGTGGCTATAGCTGGGCGCATTATCAAAGGGAATTAATGATGTGGAATCAACAGTCAGCACCATTCATTATCTTATAGAATAGACAAGCTAAAAGTATTGTGTACATTAATACTCAGCGCTGGTCAAAGCATTAGTGTCAGGTTTACAAGTCGATGAATTCTCTTTGATAGCTGTTTCATCCTTTGAAATCGATATTGAGTGCCAGATCAACCAAGGAAGCAGGTGCCGAGTAAAGACAAGTGCCATCTCAGGGGAGGAGTCGAAGGTGTCAAGTATATGAAGGAACGGCTTAGATTATAATCTGGACAATACTCCTAAGAGACTATTGAAGGGATTGAATATTTATACATAGCATCAGAGATAATAACTCAACATAACGTAGCTCGTCTTGAGGGTCGACTGATCTTTCCAAGGCAAAACGTGACAGTAGGAGATCAAAACGTGAAGTTCTGTAACTACTGTGAATTTATCAAGTCAGGGCAGAACATTTCCAGGTCTGGATGGCTACTTCTCACATCATATTATGCTTGACTTAAGGTGTTTGAGGCGCCTGTAAGTTCTGTTCTGATCTGAGTTGTTTCCAGTGTTGTGTCTGAATCTTAGAAACCATAAAATGCTCTGTAATAATTATTTGCAATGTGCTTGAGCACTGTGCATGTATTTCAGTTCTTACTATCTCAAGAAAAGCATATCAAACTGCTGTGAAACATTTTCTGTGACTGCTGTGCAATTTTAGTGATGTCAAGGGAGTTCTTAGTGAAAGGATTATCACTCTGATGCTGTTTCAGTCATTGATTTGTTACTTTATTTTCCAAATGAATTGCTGTTAATGAAATGCAAGTGATACAAGAAGCCTTCAGTTACAGTTCAGATTTATATGTCATCACTGTTGAATGCCTTTAATTTATGCATCATATCTCTCACTGTCTGATTAAAAGAAGTCTACAAAACCGAATACTTTGCAAAATCCTTACACTTCCGGAAAGGAACTTTACACAGAAAACCTTTTTCACATTATACTCACCAGAAACACTAAATTACATAAATAATAATCAGCAATAATAAATACCATAAATGGTTTTGGAAACCCTTGAACATCATATGTTATTATTGTTTTTGCATCAATCTGAATATTGATAGATATTGATGGATGGTAGAACAATTTCCCTTAACATATATTATTAACCAAATTATTATTATCATAAGTTTTGAAATAAATACTTATCACAATGACCAGGCTCTATAACGTCATTGTAGCAAATTGAAACTAAAATAATTTGTGAACTTTAACACAAATGCAATCCTTGGATGTAATCCTGTCAAGAGGGTTTTCGTTCTCCATTCCAAAATTGAAACCAAGAGGGTTTTTGCCTTCCAAATTTTCGTATACCAAGGGCTTTCGACTTTGGATGAGTAGATAAACACAAGTGCTCAATTTTTAGAAAATCATTTGATTGTGTTAGTTAACAGATTTGTCGTTGCAAACTCACTTGAAAAATAACCCCGAGTTGCCCTGTTGAGCAGCAACAAAAGAACCAACAGTTGGAGAGATCACCATTGGATTAATGATCTTCCTCTGAATTTTAGATGTACAGCTCCCTTGTATGATGAAATTTAGATTTTAAAGGGTAAGCTTTTAACTGGAAAGCAGGAAAGGCAGATAAGTTGAAATAGAGACAAGAAAAACATCTTTCGTAAAAAGGAGGACGAACACACAGATTCATCCCTCAAAGGCGTAAAGGGCACATATATATTATAAGATGAAGGAAATAACTGCAGTTAATCATATGACAAAACATCAAAGAAATAGTTTTGAATTCACCAATAGAAGAACCCACAACACAAAGAAAACATGTCTGACTCACAGACCAGTCATATTACTCTCCATTTATTTCTTTAATTGAAGAGCTCACAGACTCTTTCTTGTGTACAAATGAGAAACTCAATTTTCTCCTTTAGAATTCCTTGCTCTCAGCCAAAAAAAACTCCCCCTCTCTCTTAGAATTTTTACAATAAATAGAAAAGAGTGACTTTTCAGTTTTTGTAACTGATTCTTTTATCTTGGGGAGTTTATAATGTTCATAAAATAATTAACAAAAATAACTCTCGTAAGCTACCTTTATATAGCTTTATCTTAGATATCAAGATCAAAATTTTATAATAATATACCAAGTCTTCGTTAGTAACTGCTCTCCTTAAATGCCCTTATATATCCTTTCATTTTTCAAGAATACAGTGATATCCTTCTCCATAAAGCTTCAAAGTTTTGTCAACACTATTTGACTTCTCATACAACTTTTATTGACTAAAAAGATCTGTAACTTGATCATCATCTCCATGCAATATCTATAATAGAGATGGTACCTTCTCAACTGATTTTCTATTTTTGCTGTAGTTTTCAGGAGCTATATAGCAATCATAAGGCACATTCATCTTCACAGGACACAAGTCACATATTGCAACATTTAAGAAAAAAACAAATTTGGGACCCCAAATTTCCTTTTTCCTTCAAATGGTATTCAAAAATGCAAACTTCACTGTACTACTCTTGCATTTAGGATCCCTGCAGGAGAAGATGCAGCCTTATTTCTTCGTCCTCGACTGGCTTCAACAGCACACACACAATGAACAGAAGTGAGGTCTAGACAACCATTTATGATGAGAGAATGCCTATCTACACAAGTGTGCAATGCTGGGAAAGTATCACAAACATCTTGAACTGCTGGAGCAGATAATGATGTACACTGGCTAATGATTAATTGCACTAGACCATGGTCTTCTTGGTCATTCAAAGCAGATTCCATGTAGTCACAATTTGCAGCTGCAGTGTGATCATTACTGTTGCAACTTCCTGCATTGCCATCATTCCCACATCTTGGAGAGCCCTGCGCTACAATTGCTTGAGATACTGGCTCAGTGTTGTATCTATTATTGCCATTCTTGTGATAGAGATTTGGTTTCACTGATCTGTATATACTATTATTTACTAACACATGGCAGTATCTGTCATGTTTTGGCAGTAATACAGTCCCAATGATCTTAAGTCATGGCAGTTTCCAGCCAATGCAACAACGCTTTGATCTTTCATTTTCATACCTGTTATTAACAAACAACCACAGAGGTTGAACACTCTTAGCTCAGGGCACCACTGTGTGAATCCTTTAACACCAACATCAGCAACCTTCTCATACGAACCCAGATTCAAAGATTGCAAGTGACAGCAATTATGAGCCAGTGCCAGTAAAGCTTTGTCAGATGCAGCTCTAATGCAACCACATAAATTTAGACGCCTCAATTTGTTGCACTCCTCTGATAGAAATATAAGTGCATGTTCTCTGACTCCAGAACCTTCACTTATATTAAGCTTTTTGAGTAGATTAGAAGCACGTGCTAATGCTTCAAGAGATTTATCTGTCAGTTGTGTGCCATTTCTGTGCTTTGATGGATAATTCATTATTCAGTGAGATGCTTTTATACAGAGAATAAAGCTTTTAAATGCATGTCGGGCTGATGAGTGGTTTGCACAACCACTTCAGGTGCCGACATGGGTTATGGAACCAATTTATATACCGAAAACAAACTTCACAAACCCTTGTATATGTTATTTTTTTACATACTTCATGTGCGCCAGAGAATTAACAACTATAATACTTGATGAACTGTCCTCTTCATGCTTTGATGTATGATCATATCCTATTGATATGATGTGATGGATGTTCATACGTAGCTCTTAAAACTCCCATTTTCCCATGCTTATGGCCCTACCTTTATTTGGAACCATTAAATAGTTCACACGTCCTATATATATCTCTCTCAATCATGGCGTCCGAGAGACCACATTCCTGTGAGGAATTCTATTAAATAATTTATGCACCTTGTCTGTGCTTCTGCATTATGCAATTATGTCTACCAGAGCTTGTGCATC
This sequence comes from Sequoia sempervirens, assembly GCA_007258455.2. Classification (NCBI taxonomy): domain Eukaryota; kingdom Viridiplantae; phylum Streptophyta; class Pinopsida; order Cupressales; family Cupressaceae; genus Sequoia; species Sequoia sempervirens. The sequence goes on along the minus strand of VDFB02331428.1, from coordinate 5,277 downwards.
TACAATGTCTCATATAGTTACTTTTGCACAAGGAGAACACCAACAACTGTAGCATTTCCAACTATAATATCCCAAATATGTTATACTTCGGCGGATGTCTATACCTTGTTCACAGCAATTCTGTTTGGCGCATGGTCTAACAATCGTGATAATCTAGGAGATCATATTTCTCTGAAGTTTCCTTATCGCGAGTCCCATTTCGGCACAGGCAAGGAAAAAATGGCAAAATGCAGTGGTTTCTGGTTAAACACCTGCCATTTGCACTTGTTTGAAAGTTTCTGAAGCATTTTCAACCAACAGCTTGCATGCCTTGCCAATGCATCGTGTGAGATCACATTCCTTTGAAACAATTCACATCTTCCTTGATGGGTGTTCATACGCTGTCCCAGGCTGCGGTTATGTTTTGATGGATGTACCTTCATTATTACTGGATATCTGATACAATGTACATTATTATAGTGCAAGCTTATTTTTCAGATTGTTTCATTTAGCATCACCATTAGTCTTGATAAGAACATTGTCTTTGTTTTACAATGATGGAAATGGTTCACATCTCTCAGAATATTTTCTCTGGCAACAATCTGGAGATGAATTTAGACGTGGTGTGGTAATCAGAACATACTCAAGGGATTTTCACAACTCTAACAGTTGTTCCAAGGGCCATTCACTGTGTGATCACAATCTCTCACATGTGGACTTTTAAAAGTTCCATGACTAGGACAAAGTTTGCTGAATGTAATGCTTGCTAACACACATTTAGAGCACTTGTAAAATATCTTGAGCAATGGCAGAAGCTTTGGGGGATATTATATCTACAGACCACCTGTAGTTAGATGAAGTGTGCTCTTGGTTTGCTGATACCTTTTTTTATGTAGACACAGAAACAACGGCCCTGCATCCACCTGCTGCAAAGTTCTAATTTGTTGCCTTTTCTATGTTTTCACACTTGATGTTGGTGAACAGAGGAATTTTTAAACTAATTTGGGCTCTCAAAGCCAATTTTAAAACCAATACAAAGTGTGGATGACCATTGAATTTTCTCTGTTTTTAACGTAATGCTTATAATTTATTGGCCTTTGAAGTGGTTACTATAACCATTGCGGGTACCGAAGGAGTTATGAAAACCTATAAAACTTCTGATAATATAACTTTTTAACTTTTATTTTTGCCTTTTAAAGTGGTTGTCGGGATTTCTTATGGTTTTCATATCCTTGTCGGGTTCTGACAAAGTTGTGAGAACCTTGTTGAGTTCCAACAAAGGTTTTCTAACCTCTTCAAATTCCTGAAAACAATTTATTTTTGAAGCCAAAAATTGATTTTTTGGAGGATTCTACAACTTTAAAACCCGAATTCACAATCCCAACGAAAAATCTGAATAATTTATAACTCTCAATTGGAAGCTTGTTTTTGCATGAAAATTTACTTGGATGATGTTAAACAGTCCCTAAGAATAACCCAACATTTATATTTGCTCCGGATATCTGAAACGCATCTTTTAACTGTTTCCGTAAATTACCTTCCAAGAAATTGAAAATTTAAAACCTTCCAATCCAGGAAGCACTTCAACCTGAAAATTTGCCTCAATATTTTTGATGATGTCAAGAATACTCTTGTAAAAAACGTTTAATTTTATCTTGCACAGTTTGTGAGATTTAATTGTTTTTTGATTCGACAGGTAAACAAATATTTTCGATTGGGCAAATAGTTTGGCTTTGAGGGTAGCTAAATAGGCTTTCGTGATTGGATTATCTCACAAAGTTTTAAAATTGGGCTAGTTCAAAACACAGGCAACAGATTGCAATATGACAAAATGGATGATTCCTTTGATTAATTTACTCTCATTTTATAAATTCCTTTTGGGCCCCTTAATCTGAATATCCATTTTTTCCTCCTAAAATTCGTCCAAAAAGTGTTTAAAACTACATTTAAAATAATATTTAAAGAGTCTTTATAAAATAAAATTATTGGGCTCAACCTACAATATTATTAATCATTTCCTTAACATATATCCCTTAGCCTACAAGACATGAAGAAATAGGTCCCCTATTAATTTACATAGGAAAGGGGACATGACAGTCCACTCTTCTCAAAATTACTTGTTTTCAAGCAATGCAAGTTCAACAACGTTGACTCCTCCCAAATGACGATCTTTGAATTATCAGGATCCCAAATCATCCTTGAGATTTCACAATCATGTCTTAAATTCCTTGTGCAATATGGTAGTTTCTTGAAAAATGAACTCACTGCCAATTTTTGAAGTTTTTGTTGCACCACTTTGATATAATTGGGAGCTAAAAGAATTTTCATTCGATGATATTCTTTTAACTATGATTTTTTTTGTGATACTTGTTCACTTATAAAGCTTAGATTTACTTTAAGGCTTTGATATTGAATGGAGACACATGGGAAGAACAATTTCAAAGACCTTTGAATAATCTTCTTGAATTCTTCATGCAACAAGCAAGCATTTATTGTAATTTTTTTCATGTATATCAATGAGGTCTGATATTATCAGCATACAGATATGTGATCATTGTTGTTGGACAACTAATAGGACATCCTTAACTTCTGCCAAATTTTCTTGTGTAGCAATATTTGAAGATATATAGTTTTGCTTTGGAAACTTCATCGTTTTCTACCAGCTTATTTTGAAATTTCAGTAGAGATGGTAATGTAATATACCAATCAAGTGAACTAAATAAACAATAGGTGAGATCTGATTTCAAATGTGTATTGAATGCTATTTCTAAACAACTGAATACTCAATTTCACAACCAAGATTTGTAAGACAACAAACAATTAAGATTTCAGACCAAATACAGTCATAAGATGCACCAAGGACAATCCACTTTTTCAAGTATGAGTTTATTTATCAATAATTGTCTCACACAAAGAAATTGAACTCACATAATATATGAGCTTTACATCCAAGATCTTTCTGGATACTGGTATCAATTCGGACTGAATTTGGGAGTCAACTGAGTGGTGTTTGACTTGCTCTATGCCTCCTTGAACTTGTCCTACGGTTGTGATTTCCTTTATGTTGACCTACAAGGCATATCTGATGTTCGTTTGGGTGTATGCTTGCCCTAGTTCAGATATAACTTGGTGTTGGCTGCTCACTCTTGTAGATCACAATAACCAGCAATTAGGTGTCTATAGCACTTGATGAATTTTGTAATGACCACCCTATAATTTTCTTTTGTGTTTTTCTGAATGTGGAATATGAGTTCTGATGGTAATATAGCCAATGCAATCAAACAAAGATATTTGCAATGATACTCATATGGAAAAAACACTGAATATTTAAATATTTGAAAATGCCAACTAGCTGGAAATGTATTACAGAAGTATCATAGATTTTGGACAGCAATATAACAATAATTTTATCAATACCCAGATGGCCAAATCATCTCAAAATGAGAATACAAACGTACCCATTTGCTGCTGTGCAAAAAGGTTCAGGAAATTGACTGTGAACAGCAACGTGTAGCTCCAAAAGGACTCCAAAGCTCTTCAAAGCCTAGCTGTTTCAGTTCCAAACTTGTTGCTGAGTGAAGCTCACTCCATGGTGCCCCCAACCAATCCGAAAACTGCCTATAACCTAGGCGCTTTTCCCTAGGAAACCTCACGCCCCTCCTCCAATCTGTATGGCCTGGACAAGATGGTACGGCCAGCAAATGAAAGGTGCAAATTGAATATTTTATCACTCAAAAATTGCTGTTTATTCTTCACAAAATCTGCCCACAATGGTTTGCTTTATTGCTTGGCAAACAAGCTAAAATTTTGCAACAATGAAGCTCCAGCATAGTTCCTAAATGAAACCACCTATGGATTAGCTAGGAAAGATCTTCCACTTTCATAGCTAATGTCCTCTATGAGGGTTTTCGTTCTCCTAAAGCCCTTGGATGAACAGAGTTCAAACCAGCAATAACCTATTACCAACTCGCAAAAGCATTGTTGCAAAATGAGCTTCCAAACCTTTTATTCTTTCTTTCCCAATTCTCATGCCCACCATGGGAATTAAAATATTTACTTTTAATTTTTTAACTCCTTATGTTTCCCATGTTGGACACCTTAAGTTATAACATTTTATTCACTTTTTAATATCACCTTATATCCCCTAGGCATTCCCTTATAAAGTCGCCTTTTAAATATTTTAAATAACACTAAGTTAAATATTTAATTTAACTTTATAACATTAGCATTATATAAAATAATCTTCCTGATAAATATAATCACTGACCAACATTAAATGCATAAACCAACTATGTTGGAATGAAAACATTACTGAATGGTAGAGTCGGTGCCGAAATGGTGACTTACTAAAAATAGCAATAGCAGACAAAGTGCTTGAAAACACCCCAGAAAGTGTCATTGCGAAGCTTCTAACGGTCTGAGCTCAAAACAACACCTGGAAAGGCCTCATAGGCTGAACAACAAGTCTCCAAGGTCCAAGGAATTCCCTAATCCCACGACATTAGCCTACGAGAACCCCGAAGATTAGGCTAACGGTCACCAAATGTCAATAGCTTAGGAAGGGGACATTACAAATTTTGCCACTCTTCGGCTATACAAATCTGTTCTCAAGTCTCGCGTCTAATTGTCAAGAAATGTTACGTGCAAAATTTACACCTCCAAGTATTAGGAATGCTCGCTACTAACTATTGAATGGCCCTTGATTTTTCGAATTGCAATTTGGGATTTGTTGGCGCAAATGAGTGACTCAACACTCTTGATACGGTGCTCACGTGGGAGGTTGAAACTTCAATTGGAAAAAATGGCTGTTGTTGGATGAGAAAAGTACTGAAGATTAATATGGCGGCCAATGCCAATGCATGATGTATGTTAGGGGATCCTTATATAGTGTACAATATTGAGCCATCATATATTGTGAGTTGCAAGGATCTTATCCACTTGCCAAAGATGATAGTGATCTGATTTGTAGCTCCCTTGGATTCCTACATATTTCTCCTTGCACAACTATTGTTAAATCAACTCTGGAAATGCACAATCTTTGTGATCTTGAAAACCAAAATGAATCAATGGTTTAGCCCAGCCTATGACTTTAGATTGAAGGTGCGAAGGAAAGTTATTCAGGTTTTCGTGCAAATACCTTAATGTGTGAGTGCAGGGGGTTTCGTCCCAGCAAACACAGTATACTCAAAATTTCAATTACTCAGAAATATCTAGATAGATAGATAGATTTAAGAATGAAATCTTGAGCGCTCTTTTATAGTAATTTGGTATTATCCACATGAAGTTGACCTCATTTGA
>VDFB02331427.1:0-14915 GCA_007258455.2 Sequoia sempervirens | reverse complement strand
GAGTAAGTTTTCTTTGTCCCAATTAATTACATGTTAGATATTTGTTGTTGCAATATTTGAATTTGTTGTGCTAGTGTCCATGGATGATGGTGACATGTTTGGTTGAGTTTTCATATGATGCATAAATGGATTGGCATTTTGATGTCCCATATTGGAGATGGAGGGATTGGTGTTTATGTTTAATGTTTTGAGGTGAGTGTATGATGAGGATGGATTTTGGTTTTGGAAATTCAATGTGAATGTGGAATTTGGATTAATGTTTTGTTGAGATTAGTTGGGTTGGTTTGTTGCAAGTGGGATGTGAACATGGTATTTGGAGTGGTATGATATTGAGATGAATTTGGATTCATTTGTTGGTATTGTGGCATGAAGTTGGGATTGGGATTGATGTTTTGTTGAGATGGATGTGCATTGATGTTGAGATGGATGTGGATTGATGTTTAGACTTGACCAAAAACACATGTTCATGTGTCTGGTGTGGTGTTGGTCATTTGGGGTTGTGCTTTTGGTGTGGCAAGATGAATCCTTTGTGTCTTAAAGTTGTTGGGTTTGGATTTGTGATATTTTGAACCACAAAAATGGTATTGGTTGATGGTGCAGTAGTTTGAGATGATGATGAGGTAAATGGATTAGGAAATGATGTACCCATAGTGTGAGATGTCATGGAAAATAGATTTGTGGATGAGGTACTTGGTGTATGGGATATTGGATTTTTACCTTGTCCCAAATGTTGGAGTAGGGGGGATGTTAATTGTTGTCATGTTATGTGTAGCTCCCCCAAGTGGCATAGTAGTATGTATTTGTTGTGAGGTGGGATGGTTTGGTGGAAGTGTATTATGGACATGACCTTGAGTTTGTGTTGTGTCATATGATGGTGATCCTATGATTGTGGAAATGTTAAAACTGATAGGAAGTTTGGCCCCATTTTGAGCAAGTGCTAAAAGTATCTATCAGGATCCTCTGCTACAAGCTCTTCTATAATATGTAACATCCTAGGGTCTTAGGAAGCATTGTTGATTTTTCCTTGGGTGATACCTTGTTCCACATCATGTAAAGTGATATTTTCAAAGGGTGATGCCATTTGAGGTTGTGACTTTGGTGGTTCATTCAAGGATGCCCTATAAAAATTCATGGTGCAAGTAGGATTAAAGTTTGGATCATTTTAGGGATCCATGTCCTTTCATTTCCTTTGTGACCTAGTGAGGACCATAGAAGACTTGTGAATTTTTGGTTTTCTAGTTTTTTGGGATTTTGAGATTTTTGGGATGGATGCAAATTAAGATGAGGATGCAAAATGACAATGAAGCTATGCTATGTTTTTGGGATTTTTTGGATATTTGACTTTGGACCTTAAAAAAGGATGTTAGGAAAACTATGATGACCCAAGGTAACAAATCAGAATGTCAAGACCTCTAAAAGGACAAGAACCAAGATGATGGTGATGATTGGATGAAAGTGAACCTAAACTAGACTCATGAGTTTAAGGCTCAACTTGAGGATAAGATAGATGAAAGATGACAAGGTTAAGACACTCAAAATATGTGACTATGGTTTGATCAATGGTTTGATAAGATTCCTAATTTCAAGACTCAAAGGTGACTATGAATGATCTAAGATGGCAAATGCAAAACTAGGAGATGCAAGCTAAGTTAGGGAAATGGTAAATGTGCTGAAAGCAAAAGCTAAACTAAACAAGTCTTAGGTCTGAATGTATGGTCACTATCTGAAATGAGACCAAAACCTGGATGTACAAGACTTGACCCAAAATTTTGACCTCTGATAGATGCAGTGGACAACCCAAAATATGTGGTACTAAAAGGCAAATATTCAATTTAGGATCAAACAAATGTAGTGTAAAAATGAATAGTTGCAGTGCACCGATAGTTGTAGCTTTCTGGCTTTTCTAGGGCTTTTTGACAAATACAATGTTATATCTGAGAGATGTGGTGTAGTTTTCAACAATTGCGGTTCAAGGTTTGACAAATGTGGTGGATTGGTTTTTGACCTAAAATTAATGATTTCTAAGTGATTTTTTGTTTTGGGAAATTTGTAAATGTGGTCAAAAAACACAACAAACACTAAGAATATAGATTTGCCTAATTTGAATCTTTGAATCTTGGATGATAAAGTATTTTACAAGCTTTCTTCCACAAAAGTCACTAAGCCCTAGCTTAAAAACACTTTAAACAAGCACAACTTAGCTAGTAGTAACATGTTATCTACTATCATGGGCTCACCATACTAGTGTGTTAATACAAATTCAAGCAGCGGGTAACTAGGGTATGTTAAGGCCATGTACCACCTTAACACCCCTCACCTTGAAAGGATGAAATCCAAGCAAGGAATCGTGTCACAGGTCAACTAAGAATCGTACATGGTGAGTAACTTCTCATGATGATGCTATCACAATTCACCACAAATAGTAGATGGCCAAAAGGTCTTAGGCTTCTAAAAATAAGTGGTTCATAGTGGAGGTACTCCTAAGATATTCCTAAGAACACCATGACATAGTAGTGATGGGAGATTGAAGTCTCTAACTTGTGTTCGAAATCACTCGGGACCACAAAAGGTTCACCCCTTATGGCACAAGTGGATTGAGCTCACCTTTTAGTTTTTTCCCCTTTATATCTAGCCCGTTGGAGATACGTGCTTGAGGTCGAACCCTAGGGTGAACTCCCATGCAAGCCCCCTACAAAAAAAAAAGGGAAAGCTTGTGTATTGCTATTTCTCATGACCCAAGAATCACACGTATCACAAGGGGAGAGGATACTTTAGACAATATGGTGCTACTATTTCTCATCACCCAAGAATCACACATAATGCACAAGGGGAGAGGATACTTTAGAAAAACACATTTTCAATAACTGAATCACATGCATGCAAGTGCACAAAACTCGGAAGACACATGTTCTTTTTAAACACCAATTCCAAATGTTCTTAAATTACAAATCATAAACACACAAGGGAACCTACAAGAAATTAGATTAGTAGTTTTGTTCAATGTCTTATCCTAACAATTGCCACACAACTAGAAATCAAATATCAATAACCAAAATTCTCTGCCCTAATGAATGTAAAAAGTAGAAAAAGTAAAAGATAGTTTTATACCCTCTTTTTGCTTGACAGTCAAATGCGGTGCTAGATCAATCAAATACGGTGTAGGAGCCAACAAATGCAAAGCACCAATGCATCACAAAAATTGTTGATTACAACAGATGGATGCGACACACATGAACGGTTGCAGTGTAGGAAGAAACATATGCGATGCAATAGATCCAACCCTAAAAAAACACATAATTTGAAAAAATACACCAAATCTAACAACCCAAAAATATAAGCGCACTATTAGGATGAAAGAAAAGTAATCAAAACCCTGTAAAATGATAAAAAATAGCAATAATTGAGCAATTTTAAAATATACAAAATCATAGTTAGATGCGGTACCATAGACAAATGTGATGCAAAAAACCTCGCATATGTTAGACAACAAATGTAATGCACAAAAGCATAGATGCGACTTTACAACATATGAATGCGGTTCTAAATCTGACAAATGCACTACGGGGCTTGACGATTGCGACATTTGATCAAATAATTGCGATGTTCTATGGAATAGATGCATCACACTTCCTGAAACTCAAAATTTCTCAATTTTTTTGTAAATTTTAGTTAGTTCACGTCAGGTACACCAATTTGTCAACTAGGAAAATTTGGGTAAAGGCATGAATCATTGATAGCAACCACAAAACTACCTAAATTCAAGCCATAGAGACCCTAATCTAACAATGAAACACAAGATGACAATATAAATCAAATAATGAACCAATAATACCTCAATTCCTAAGCCAAAGTTGATTCTCCTCCATTGCTCTTCTCAATTTTGCTTGTTTGCTCTTAGATATATAGTGTGTAATATTTGCAATAAGCTCAGTATAGATGATTGATAACAAGATCTCAAAGATGGTATGATATGAGTGACATGATAACAAAATTTCAAAGAATGTGGTTCCCCAAGATGGATGAAAGATAACACTAATAGCAAAATCTTAATTATAGAGGAGAGGAAATGATAAATAATTAAATAAATAAAAATTTATTTAATTATAGAAGAAAGGGGTGAAGACTAATTAAATAATTAAAAAAATTATTTAATTATAGAAGAAATGAGGGAAAATGAAAATAAATAATTAAATAAATAACAATTTATTTAATTATAGATGAAAGAGGAGAGTAATTAGTGACGTAATTAAATACATAAAAAAATTATTTAATTAATCCAAAGAAGAATAAAGCTAAAGTGAATTAACTAAATAATTAAAAATTATTTAATTAATAGAAGAAAGTTGTATTAAAGAATAATTAAATCATTAAAAATTATTCAATTATGTAGGAAGGATGCTAATTAGTGTAAAATATTGTTCGCAGGTTTGAGACATTTTTCAATGTCTACAAAAAATATTAAATTGATATTTGTATTTTCAAATTAAGTAAGGAATAAGATAATATTAAGTTTGATAATTAAAGAATGATGTTAACTGGATGCTATATTAAAATGATTGAATTTTAGACTTGAAAATAATATTTTTTTGTAGTAAGCTACTTAAGAATCTACATTGTTTAGCTAGAAGATAGATTTGTGGTTCTAGGACAAATTAGTGGTTGTGGATACATACTTGGGTTCTAGAATTGTATTGACAACTAGTGGCGTTTTGGTTTGTAACTTTACTTCATATAAGTCATTTTGCTCTACTTTTCCTTGTCTTGGCAACTAGTGGTGCTTTTCTCGGTAACTTTGCTTGATATAAGACATTATACTTTACTCTTCCTAAATAGTTGGGGACAATAATATTTAAAAATATTTTAAGGGATGCCAATTATATGTAGAGATACAAGTTCTCCTAGATTAATCCCTCAAAAATTGAACAAGATAAAAAACAACATGCAAGGTCCTAAGTATGTTGATTTTTTACTCCTTTTGTTGCGCCAAATTGAAATGTGTCATTATTGACTACTCTATGGCTCTAAAATGCTTGATTAGTGGTGAACACTTGATTTTAGAATGAGTGCATTGAATGCCTTTAAATAGTGGTACATAGCATCAAGTTATGCTAAATGTGTGTTTACTAGACTCAAGATAAAAGGTTGATAGGGGTTAGTTGACCAAAATTAAATCTTGAATTTTAAAGTGGAAGCGGTAATCTAGGTGGAAAACATTTAAATGGAGGTAGATGCATATATAGATATGATAAATAGGTGGATAAAATGAATATATAAGAGATTTTGGGTATAAAGGTATATGCATGTGTAAATAAATAAAATGTTAATAAAATAAGTTCAATTTTACACAACATACTACCTTTTATCATTATACACACATAACAAGACACTACCTCAAAATAAACATAAAACTAAATAGGAAATGACATATATGTATTATAATTTGTTATGAACAACAAATCTACCCAAGACCAAATGCCTCTAAAATAATCTCAAAACTAAGAAAATGAATAATAAATTTTTATATTCAATATTATATAGTAACATACAAATATATAGGCTTCTTGAATGGACGAATTAAGGAGATGACTTGTTTAAGAGGTATATTTTAATTCCCACTCACTCCCAATGAGGGGGTGAGTTAACTCAATCTAACTAAAATAGAGGTGGTCTTGACTAAATAAAGATGACACCTAACTACCATTAATTTTGAGTTGATGAGGTATTGGTGACACTTGTGTACCTCAAACTAATATTTATACATGCCATTATTATCTTAAATATTAGTTCGAGGTACACAAGTGTACATTAGTTTGAGGTACACAAGTGTCACCAATACCTCGTCAACTCATAATTAATGGTAGTTAGGTGTCATCTTTATTTAGTCAAGACCACCCCCCCCTCTCTCTCTCTCTCTATATATATATATATCAGATAGCCTCTTGCAAATTGCAGTTCGCTTGATAATTTTTTTTTTCATGTGACCAATGACATTGGCACGACATACCCTCCACACCATGAAGATGAGGGAGATTGGATATCTTGACCTCTTGTTTGCAACATGATGCTTTACCTAATCAAACTACGACCCCCACACCAAATTTTTTTTCTTCTTAATATCTTAACTAAATTTATTAAATATATACAATATCACACTTAGAAAAAACATATCCAAAATAAATAAAATATTACACCAATATGTACTAGGATCTTTTTATTAATACTTTATACTTTTCACCATATTTTATAATCTCTTAACCCTTTTTAAGTCTTATGCAATTAAACATTACAATTATCCAAAGTTACATTTCAATATAATATCTTATCCTTTTTAATAATCTTTTAAGTGACATTTTTAAAGTATTGATTAAAGCTTTTGGGGTTAACCGTCCCGTCCCAATTAATGAGAATCTAGTGCCCCTAAAGGAACACCACTATGTCCAAACTTTAGCATCACTATCTTTAATTATTAAAATACTATTATTTGTACTAATTAATTTTGAAATATTATTTTATTCTATAGTAATTAAGAGGCCTTTTACTTCATAGAGAACTTAATCTACCGTGGCCCATTGTCATAGACGACCTTGCTTGTGAAGGTAACATACAAACCAAGGAGTAATTGTTATACCACAAATTCTTGAGCTTCCTACCAATCCAATTCGTTAAAAACATGGAAAAAAACGAACCCCAAAGCAGAAGATGATCGATACCATAAAAATTAACGAGCATTGACGTAGCCTCTGACATTAATGGTTCAGGGGCGAATTTTCCTAATTGGTACGCGAAGAGGTTGAAATCGAGAAATCCAATTTCTTAATTGCTCTGAATTCGGAGAAAACAAAGCTTAAATCCTTCTCTGCTTGTGGGGGACAGAAAGGGGAATCTTATTCATTGTAAGATTTTTTAGCCCTCTTTTTGATTTTGTCAGACCTTTAATCTGCATTCAGTCTGTCAAATTCTTGCTATTTGATATTGTACTTGTAGATGTGGGTTGGATCTCATTACTGTGACGGGAATATTCTAAAATTTAAATCTTTTCTGCAGTTTTTTTTGAACAGGTCCAGGTGTTCTTTTTTGTTGGTACTCTTGGGTGTTTGCGTGCGCTCTTTATTTTTTTCTGGGGGAGCGGGTTCTGGATAATAAAGGGTGGAATGTCTGAGAAGTCAAGGAGGAAGATATACACAGAATATACATCCGGGGTTTTCGCAGGCCTTGGTATACGGCATTGCTGCAAAAATTCACAGATTTGACATTGTGGGTGCTGAAAATTCTGGCCAGGCGGACGAACGAAAATAACTGTACAATGGTTGGATTTCTTAAGAAAGTTCTGGGTCATCTGGGATTCCTTAAGGAAGATAACAACGAAAACCAGCAGCAACAGCAGCCTCATCATCATCATCATCATCATCATCAGGGGCCCTCTATTAACAACACTGTTGATTCCAGGCAGGGTTTCAGAATGAAGGTGGCAGTGCCCACTGAAACAGTGCCACAGGGTCCTGTTGTTTACCAGTGCTGGGGTAAAGATGGTGGAGTACAAGTATGTATTGTAAAGTGTTTTTGTATTCGTTATATTTAGGGTATATTTTGTATGCTATTTCTCGTTTTTGTGAAATATTAGATTAGCACACCAACAGATTTTATCCCACAAAAATGTCCAAAGGTATCATGTAAATGTGATGAAGTTGTTAGATTGCATTAAACCATATTGGATTCCCCCAAATAAACATGCATTAAATAGTATTCCTTCTTCTTAAATGAGTCTATTATACATATATTTCTTGAAGGATTGGGAAAATCATTGCATAACTGTCAATATGTTTCCACTCCTTAAACTTTTCCGAGGTTAAGTTTTGTTTATTAGTTTTCATGGTTTGTTTTTTGAAGCCGCGTTAGGTTTTTCTATGATTATATCAATATGCATTTTGCAACGCATGGAACGTTTACTAGGTTTCATTCCAGACAGTAATGGGTGGACTAAGGGATCAGTTAAATATCCCCAAGATAATTAACACTAGGGCCCAATAATTTTGCAAGGTCTGTATTAAACTCTATCTGGAAACGCAGTCCATTTTTGTGTTTTAAAGGTCCACGGAGTTGCATACCCAACCGATCCAGAGTCATTATAGGCATAATTGAAGTTGAAAACTGTGGTCTTGTTTTCATAGGAATAATAAGCCTGATGCAAGTGAGATACCGTAGTACACATCCAAAAGGCATTGAATACATTATATTTGGAATCCAAGTTAAAAACTGTGGTATCAGTCTGAAAGGCATCATATTCCAAATTAAATATTCCTTAAAGCTCTGGTATCGATATTGAAGGCCTCATAGGCATTCCAAGTTGAAATTGCAGTATTGGCTCTAAAGGCATTACAGGTGTAATCCATGTCGAAAACTTGAGTATCAATTACAAAAGCATCACAGGTTTAATAAAAGTTAAAAATTGTAATGAGGGTAGTTCAAGTTGAAAACTATGGTATAGATGTAATCCAAGTTGAAGTCTTAAAAATTGTAGCATTAATCCCAAGGGCAGCATAGAAGTGATCGAAGTTTTGGACAGCAGTTTTGACTTTATATTATCATTATGGTATTATAAATGTATGTTTACATAGATCTGTAAAGTTCCCTAATCCAAGTTGGTCCTGGAAAAATAATCCAGTTAAACCATGCTTTGGAATGGTGTCTGCAGTGATCTCTAAAGTTTTCAGTGCGATGCAGTTGAGAAAATTCACAAGTGATAGCTTAGTGGCATGCGCAAGAGGTCTGGTGATCCATTCACAAAGTCTTTTTGTTAAAGAGCCATATCTTTCCACTGGTTTTTGATTTTGTGAAGTTAATTTGCAAAGATCCATTGGCTATTGCTTTCATGTGCAATCGGTGTAATAGTACACACATGTAGTTATATCCTTTCTCCAGTTTTTGACTTAAGGGATATTGTACAGATTTAACAGCTGTTTTATGAGTTTTGTAGTCTGGGGGAATTGAACTTAATATTGTAATGAATTTCAAGATTTCAAGAGTCAAAATATTTATGAGGTATGTTTTGAGTTTCTGCAGTGATTCACAACTATCCTGATAATGTGTAGGATGTCTTAGGCATGTTGCACTTGGAAGTTGGTCATAGATTAGAGTAAGAGTGATAGCATTCACTGGAAGCCTAATGGAGAGCCCTATTGTTTTAGAGGTTTAAAGATTCCCAGAATTCTTTTACTCAAGCTACAGTTTCTGAGAATGGAGGATCCAGGGGTTGTTGCCTTTTTTTGTAATAATCCAAAGCAATCGCTATACTCCAGTGGGAAAATTTCACAGCTTCAACAACACCTGTATTTGGCAGTTCCTGGAAATCCTATGCTCCACTGGGTTTCGGGGACGGGGAGTACCCAGTACGGCGGGACGAGTTTCCGTTACTGGGGTACTTTTGGGTCATTTTTTAGGGGACGGCAGGGGACGGCTGACAAAAAAATAGGGAAATTTTTAAAAATATAGAGAAATTTCAAATGTTCATAGCATAACATTGATAAAGCATTCATTCTAGACATTGTATAAGCTTAATACATATCATTAGACTTGAATTGAGATTTCACATGAGAATTGACAAACAAATTATCAAAGTTCAAATGCTTTTCATTATAAATGTGCATACATATCATATAAAAGTCTGATAATTATAACCAAAATGCCCAAAGGCTCCAAGTCTCAACTATGAAATGACATGATAAACATAAAACTAAGAAAATATATCGCTGTCCATGGTCCCTAATCAGCAAAAGGTAGGTCTAAATTAGCATCGCCCTCGCCATCAGAGCTCGAGTCTAAGTCAGTGTCAGTGTCCATGTCAATAGAAGGATCTGCCTCAACCAATGGAACACCAACCAATCCCTCATGTGCATCCTCCTCCTCAATCTGCATAGCATCTTCGGGATTAACATCCCAACGTAAGGCTGGAGTCTGACGATACTCACTAGACTGGCGATCCTGTAAGCGCAAAGCACTGTGTACTGCCACCAACTTCTCCGATCGTCTAGAGGTAAAGCAGTTCCTCTTGACTGATTGGATGAAGCTATATGTGGACCAATTCCTCTCTGAAGCAGAGGAACTGGCAACCTATGAAAGAAGGCGAACGGCAAGTAATCTCAACTCTGGTGCATCCTTCCCATGCCACGTCCACCATCCAATAGGGTCGGTTTGAGCCAATGTAGCTCTATCCATCCTCGCCTCTGGTTTGCCGAAGGTTGGACCACGAAAATTGGCAAATGCAAGTCATTGTGTGCGAAGTATGATAGATTCCTTTGAAGTATAGATTTTTGTAAGGGCCCTCATGAAGCCTTCTTTCACCTCTTCATCATGAGATGGAGCCACTCTCCCAGGCCTTGGTGCATACCATTTCGGATTGAGAGCATAGGCTGCCATATGAAGCGGGGTGTTCATAATGTCCCACCGTCGCGTCACAATGGGCCTAAGATGCTCCTCATAAAATGCCAAAGAAGGGTCCTTGCTATAAATTGCTTGCTTGACCTGTCCAAGCATACTATCAAATGTCTCATAAATCTCTCCAAGGCTAGGAGAGTCAGTATCAACATATCTAATCACTTGCACAATAGGCTGGATGAAGGAGCATACATATCTGCAAGTGCAAACAAGTTACAAAAATTAAAATCAGCTAGGCTTCTAGCCTATAAATATTAAATAATAAAATGAAAATCAGCAATAATAAAATTTAATAATTCAAATAAATAATAAAATCAGCAATGCCAATTTTCTTACCTCATTGTGGACCACCAGTCATCATCAAGGATTTTTTGTTTCACCCTTTTTCCCTCCGCTGTGCTTGACTCTTGCCATCTACCCCACTCTACATTGACCATCATTAATTGTAGAGCCTCTTGGACCTCAAGCATCCTCTCCAATAAAATGAAGTAGCTGGCATATCTAGTCTCCACGGGCTTGAGGAATTCCTTCCTCGAAAATGTTCTAAACAAAGCAAGTGAAGTCTGATGGTTGCAAATGAACATTTGCACCTCTCTAGCCTCTGCAACCACTGCCTTCACCCAATCTATCTTCCCAATGTCCTTCAAGGTATTGTTCAATGCATGCACGCAACAAGGGGTCCAAAAAATGTGCTTATAAGCACTCTCCACCATCAATCCAGCTAATTTACACACACGGGCTGAATCGGTCACTACCTGGCAATGGCATATCATCAAGTTGATATGAGATTACTAGATTAGTATAGAATATAGATATCAAAATGAAAATTTTAAATAACTATGAAGAAAATCAAAATAAAAAATAAGAACGAAAGAAAATCAAATTAAATCATACCTGCACAACATTAGAGGCTCCAACCTCCTCTATAGCATCTCTCAAAATCTGAAATTGGAAGGTTGCATCCTTCCTTTTGCCTGAACAATCTACAACTCTAAGAAAATAAGAGCCTGCTGTACTAGTGACAATAAGATTGATGAGTGGCCGATGTTTGATATCGGTCCACCCATCCATGATTATGGAGCAGCCATCTGTCAACCATGTTTGTCTCATATCCTCCATCAAAATACTCACCTTGGAGTACTCTTTATCAAGAAGGGTGGTGTGTAACTTAGTTTCTCCAGGTGGAACATATGAGGGACCAGCAACTACAATATCTTTGCACATTTGTTTAAAATATGGTGAACATGAGATATGAAATGGTATGGCATTAGCATAAAAAACTTGGCAATAGAGGAATCAGCCCCATCTCTTACTGTAACATTAAACATATCAGCAACATTCATACTCCTTTTCTTTCCTCTAGTAGAATCCTCCCCCACATGAGAGTGAGAAGCTGAAGCAACATCTACTGATGGTGTAGGCATTCCCATACTAGGCTGCAAACTCTCAACTGAAACCCCTTTACTTAATGCCTCCCCCTCCATATGCAATCTAGTTGCCTCAATTTTTTGTTGTTGGGTTATTTTTCTACACCCTTTCACCCCTTGACCACCAATCCACAAAAGATGGCAATAAACTCTCGTATAGCTGCCCCTATATTGTTTATGGCACAAATGACACTCCCATACTCTACTACCCCCCGAATTTTTTTTCTTCTCTTTATCAACTCTTGTTGCAAATTGTAGTAGAGGTTTTTTGGGGTTAAATGGGCCTTTTGCCCATTTTTTGAGGATTTCAGATGGACATTCAAATGGGTTTGAACTTGCTGACCCTACTCCACTCCCACTCTCTGAACACCCCCCAATGTTTGCAGTTGCACTACCTCTATGTCTATTTCTTGTTCTTTGAGTTTGAGTTCTTTCTTGCATTTGGATTTCAATATCTTCACCTTTGCTATCATTGCTGCTACTCATGGTTGTTTTCTAAATTTTTATGAAGTTTCTGATTTCAAAGAGCTGCAAGCTCAAAAAAAAAAGAAGCAAACACTAAATGCCTTTCCTAACTTAAAAAAATCTTGCAAAAATTAAAAACAAATAGCAAATACAAAACAAAGATGAAAAACATACCTCTAATATGCTGGAAATGATGCCCTAAGCTCCTCTTCAAATTGTTGTTCTCTCCTTCACTTAGCTGCTCTCCTTTTGCTATGCTTCACTTCACAAGGCAAGAAGTAAAAATGAGTTGCTTTTCTCATTTTAGGCCACATATAAGGGACAAATTAGGTTAAGTGGCATGGGGCGTCCCTTGTGGGCCCCCCCATACCTTTTTTTTAATTTAAAAAACTTTATTTTTTTAAACAAATGCGTCTGATTTTTTGCTGGGCCGTAGGGTACGGCTAGCCATACCCGGTACTGATGAGGGACGGCTGGGCCGTTTTGGGTACACCTAGCTGTACCCTACGTCCCTTGCCAATGAACAAAAGTCCCCGGTAAGTACCGGGTACTTGGAGGCCAAAAGGGGACTAGCCGTACCCGGTATTGATGAGGGACGGCTGGGCCATTTTGGGTATGCCTAGCCGTACCCTACGTCCCCTGCCAATGAGCAAAAGTCCCCGGTAAGTACCGGGTACTTGGAGGCCAAAACGGGACTGCCAGGGGACGTTTCCTAGCCGTCCCCGCGTCCCCGTTTCGTACCTGGTACGGGAAACGGGCAAAAAAGCTAGGGGACGCGTCCCCGTGGAGCATAGTGGAAATCAGATCCAGTTCTATGATTAGACTTATTTTCCTTTTTAAACCCTAGAATGTGCTTGGGTAGTCCATTTTGAAGAAGGCTATGGATTGTATTGAACAAAACAAGTCAAGATTTTTTAAGGAACATGCCAAGTCAATGGTTTAATTTGTCTAATGGAAAAAATATTTCAGGCAGAATCCTGTGGTCTTTTTCCCTATGGGAGCCGAGGGTAACTGAAGTGGGATCTTGTGGATTCATTTTTCCCAAGGGTGAATCTGACAGGTGGGAGAGCTATTCAACTCACAGGACATCTAACAATGATGCCTTTGTACTTCAAAAATCAGTATAAAAAATGTGGCCTTAGGAGCCCAGAGAGAGAGGCCCATTGGGGGCCAAGGAAAAATTAAATAATATTAAAGAAAATGTAATGCAAATATTGTCATCCACATGGAACATGAGGGTTCTTGTGGAACAATAAATAATGATAAAGAAAAAATCACAAGTATGGAATGAAAAAGGCAAGGGTGTCCAAACAGCTGAACAGAGTTTTCTTAATTTTTTATTTTATCAAATGATTATGAGAATAGGTGCAATGTCCCCTAACCCGATTTGCCCTAGAATTTGCCTATTGATAAAAAATTGCAACAATTTAGGGTTAGGGTTTCACCTTATTAAATAAATATCTCTTGGATGGGAATCCTGCATTCACCACATGAACAACATTCACAACATGTATATACATCTGTTAGGATTAGATAATTACATTGCATTCATAGGTTATCAATAATACAACAATTTTGGACATTGGGAGAGGGAACATGATGGGTCTGCCCGAAGTCATAAGCCAAGCCTAAGAGGGTGTATACCACAGCCCTCCCCCTTGGCAACTTGTACCTGCTTTCCCCATTATGTCCCAAACCCTGAAGACACTTGCCAACCTGTGGGATTGGGCGGAGATTGCGAGTGGTCTATTTTGGCTCCTACCACTACACCTCAGGCCCTACCTTTGTGAGGAGTTGGGTGGAGGTCGTAAGTGGGCTTTTGGCTCCTACCACTGGCACCTCAGGCCCTTCCATAGGATGGGTTCCAGACGGTCATGCACATCATACATTCTATCACAAGAAACCATTCATTAACTATTCTTATTATCATATAGGTAATATGTGTACATATGCAAGCAATGATCTGCAGAAAATACACCTGGTTATATCGATGTATTTGATAATAGCAACCTGTTGTGATACACAGGTCTGAGTCTCTTTGTCTTCTTGATCTGTATGCTCCTCCCCTTGATCGATCTGTTCTCAATACTCAGAAATATTGCTTAAAGAGAAACCAGTAGATTAAGTTTCAATTGAATAATGATTAATAATTGCTATAAGCATCATTATTGCCTAATCATATACAATCTATATATTTATATTTTTATATGAATAATATATATATATATATATATAATATACTAGAGATATAAATACTTATATAATTATAAGTTCTTGCAACAATGTACTTATCTGATGATCTCTGCTGCTATATTCAGATAATGTATCTATTTCTGTCCTTATTCACTGTTATATATCTGCGCTTAAAGCTTATTATCCTCCTCCCTGATTCGATGGCCTTCACTTTTCATTTCCTTTATTCTGATTTTCATTCTATTATCTCTGCCCTTTCCCTTCCTAAATTCCCCTTCCTCTTTGGGGAATTTGATATCTTTAATATATCTTTTGATGTGAGAAGTTGTGTCCATTCAAATGGGGATGATCATGTCCCTTAGTTTCTGAGTTTACTAATAATACTATAATCGCTGCTTT
>VDFB02331426.1:0-13308 GCA_007258455.2 Sequoia sempervirens | reverse complement strand
GCAGTAGTCTTTTGTTTGCCTTTATTACCTCCATATCTTTTCGGCCTCAACTCAGGATGAAGCTTCCAACATCTCGAATCATCATGCCCCTCTTTCTTGCAATGGGAACATGTGGGTTTCTCACCCTCTTTCTGAGCTGTAGCTGTCTTCTTCCCTTTGCCTTTATCTTTGTCTTTTTCTTTCCCTTTAGACTTACCCTCGAACTTAGATGGCTTCTTGGAAAAGTTATCACTAAAAGTATTCTTACCCCTTGACTCTATATGAGTAGCTTGAACAGACACCTCGTCTAGATTGTTGGGACTCAACATCAAAATAGTGTGCCTAAGGTAAGAATGTAAACCACCAATATACTTAAGTAATGTGTCTTGGGCATACAAGGGAACATTTAGAGCAATGGCCCGTTTCCTAAACTCATGAGTATACTCCTGGACAGACTGCCCCTTACCTTGCCTAAAGGTTTGCCAATTCATGGTTAACTGTTGCATGTAACCTAAAGGGTAGAATTGTTTCCTAAGAGCAGCAACAAACTCCATCCAAGACATATTAACTTGACCATGGCGAGCAATTTCTTCACGAGTTTTACTCTCCCACCAGGTGAGAGCTGTACCTCCCAACCGGAGAGTTGCTAATTGAATCCTAGAAGCATCTTCTACTAGGCCTTGAATCCTACAGTATACTTCTACTTGTTGGACCCAATCGTCTAACTTCTCAGCATTTAACTCCCCACAGTATTTAGGTAACTCAAATTTTACATCAAGCTTAATTACAGGCTTAGATTTTCTCTTAAATGGATTTACATTAGAAGAAGGAGAAGGAGAAGGAGGAGAAGAAGGAGGAGAAGAAGAAGAGGGAGAAGATGGAGGAGAAGGAGTTTTCAGAATTTTCTCCTCTGTGTCTTTCTGATCTTCCTGCTTCTTGTGCTTTGAAGAACCTCCCTTTTCGTGCTTCTTCTTTTCTGCATAAAGTTCGTCCACCATCGCCTTCATGTCAAGAAATAGCTTCTGGAAATCCTTGACACTAAGCTCTGAACTTTGTCCACCTTCTTTTTCTTCCATCTGTGACGGTTGATTAACTCTTCGTCTTCCGATTTTAGGATTGTATTCTTCGAGTTCTCCTTCGCCTCGTTGCAACCTGGATCTCGTTAGCATTCAAATTGCAATACAAGCCACATACATAGCTCTGATACCAACTTGATCTATTTAAGGATCTAGGACTTATTGCTTACAGAATGCTTAACGTAAAAGATCGATTATTACAACATTTAATTTAAATGATTACAAATTAAATGCTCAAATGAAATAATGAACATAAAATAATTAAATAAATGCCAAGATAAACTGAGAAAGAAAAGAGAGAAGAAATAGAGAGACGAAACCAAAATTGATAACGGAGTTCGTCCCTAAGGACTACGTCTCTGGGTCCCTCTCCAATGGAGGACCGATCTGATTAGCTCCAAATTCAATTACAATGGCTTCAAGACTATCTCCTTCAAGCACAGCAGCATGTCAACACTCTGATGTGCAGAAACATCTTCAATCTCTCGAGCATTCTCTCGCTATCTCAACCTGGACTTGTCAAAACAAAGACTATACCCCTCCTTTTATACAAAAAGTTTGCCTAATTAGGCTTAACCACTTCATTAATTACATAATCTCCTCTATCAGCCCGTATCAGGACTAGTTTAGCTTCTGCAATCTTTTTTGGTTATGGTGGTTTCGGTGGTTTTGTTTGTTTTGGCCTTATTTGGCCATTTGAATAAGGCTCGGCTAACAACAATACAACAAAAAAAACCTATGCCACCAATATATTAGAAAGGCTTCATGGCGCAGTGGTGATTAAGGATTTTCTTACCCGGCCCGCGCGGGTTCAAACCCTGGCCGGTTTGTTTTTAACAAACAAATCTCCAAAGATTATCAATAAAAACAACCGAATACTATATGTGGTAGCCCATTATGCGGTGGTGCAATGGTCGACCGGTGGGCTCGGTGTGATAAGGTCACGCGGTCGAATCCAGATATAAGCTTTTTGTTGAAACAAACCAACTACCCAGCGGACGCACCGAATGACGAAGACCTCTGAGACCTCGACACGTGTCGAGCTATGATTGCCCAAAATTGCCGATGTGTCTGCCGATTCGGATGACCAAGCTGACCACGTGTCGATGTGCTATTCGCTGAATCTGATGACGTGTCGAGCTTCTATTCGCCGAGGATATTGACGTGTCATGCTGAATGGGTTGCTGGCGTGGAATCCGTACCGCTGACTGGATTGCCACGTAGTGCCCGTACCGTACGTCTGGACACGTGTCATGCGATGATTGGTCCGTACAATCTGATTCACCTACCACATGTTAAATAAATTGGCCCACCGGGCTTCCTCGCATCAGACGGACGACGGTCGACGCTATCCTCTATATCACCTCGCTGACTAAAGTTTGACTACATTTGTAACTCGAAAGCATACGACGTCGGATTTCGACGGGAACGAACGCTGGCCTAATCGCCTCGGACACTTTGTGCTCTTTCAGCGACATGATGCCACCTGGCCAATTTCTCGCATGATTATTTTTTCGGCTTCACGCCTCGCCGCTTTGACTGAAGTTTGATCGGGTTGCACCTTGCACAACGGAGTCCTCTTCAATCTGCCGAAGTTGCGCTGGAATCAGACGCTGCTCTCTTTCTCGATGAGCCGAATCGGTTACCGGGGAACACTTTAATTTTCACTAAAAATTGTCCCTGATCATTATTATTTTATCAAATATATATATATATACTAATATATATTAATACCATGTATTATATTATGTTATATATTATATTATATATATATATATATATATTAATACCATGTATTATATTATGTTATATATTATTATATATATATATATATATTAATATCAAGCTACAAAAAATGGATATCCATTTTTTTGACAAAAAAAATTCCTTAGTTGTTGCCTGGAGAATGCTTTGGGATTTGTCTTGGGGGTGTCAAACCTGAAAAGTCAACTACCCCAATGTGTATAGAGGGTTCCCATGGTTTTTCGAACTTCACCCTTCGTGCTGACAAAAAATTTTAATCTAAAGTTGATGAAATGAAAAGGTTTTATTCAAGAAATTGTTAGCATTCTACTTGGAATATATAAGATATGGTTTATTTTGAATTTAATAAATTATTATTGATTCTCTACATGCACTATGTTTGAAGTCATGATTGATAGACTAATTGAAAAACATCCATAACTTTCAAATAGTTTCACACTTTTTGAATCCGAAAGATATGTCACACTCTATGTTTCCAAACTATAAGTTGAAAAAATAATTTTGAATTAAATATATTTTTGACTAAGTTAGATTGATTATTGTTAGTGTAATTAAGTTTTCACTTAGGGTAAATTACTTCGATTAGTTTCTCCCCAGTGGTTTTTCTTGTGTGGGTAGTTTTCCCATGACACTTTTCACATGGCTTTAAAAGCTTAGTGCTCCTCTCTATCTAGTGAAGGTTTTCTGTAGTTGATTTTTCCTAGGTTATTCACTCTAATACCACATGGTATTAGAGCCACCCAATCTGCGAATCCTTCCTGAGAGTTTTCGCTAGAGATTTTGAGATCATTTATTTTTTCAACATTTGAAAATTTTCAAATTTCAAAGTTGATTGTCGATTTTCTCTATTTTCCTGTTGCGAATTTTTTTCTTCACTAGAGGAAGCGATTTCAACTAGTGGTTTGAGGTGCTATTTCTCGTTTTGTTGTGGAAGAAGCAATTCATCTATTGAGAAGAAGGCATTCTGCCCGACTTTATGCTATGTGGGCATGATTTTGCTTGAAGACCTAGGTGAGGCTTTTTTTTGGAACTGATTCAGGCTGTAAAGGGCTCGGTTTACCATTTGGAGACAACATTTTTGCTGGAGGCACCTTTTTTTTCCCTATGCTATGTGGGCTTCACATATCATGTCTTTCTTCTCTCTTGTTGGGGGCGCATTGTTCAAAATTTTCCAGTCTTTTGAAAGCCCAATTTTCTACTAAGGGATGTGTTTTTTGTCTTGAAGCATCATTTCCTTTTCCAAACGAGTTCCAATTTGGGTGTGTGATTTTTCTGGTTGAAAAGGCTTGATTCAACACTTTGACCCACGATTTCTCTAGAGAAGCCCATACCACTGCCAAGAAAGGCCCGAATTCAATTTGTTGGAGATTGCAAACTATGATTCGAGACCTACTTTTTTCTTGTGCAATGAATTTCATTTCCAGTTGAGGTCGCATTTTGGTGTGGAAGGTGCAATCTAGCTCGTACAAGTCGTGACTATTCTATGGATCAATCATAGTGCTTGAGATATATCTATGGAATGTGTGGGTTGTGCAAACCATGAGTTGCTCTATTAGGCCATCATTCCTATTGTGCAAAGGCGGTGGATGTGACCGTGTGTGATGGAGAGCTCCAAAAGTGCCTCTATAGGCCTTTTTTTCATTTTTGCATTTTTTTTTTTCATTTTTGCATATCTTTTGCAAACGAAGGTCAATTTTTGCAAACCACATCAACAGAAAGGTATTTTCATCATCTTTTCAGTGGTTGAAAATTTTCTCTTATATGTTTTTTGTTTGGTGGTGCTTTTAATCTATTGACGTTCAATATTGGTGTTGTGCTCTTTGGAGTTGTTTGATTCTGAAAGGAAATAGAAAAGAGCAATGGAAAGTACTAATATATAGTAATTGTTTGAAGGAAAGAGATTACCAAATAAATTGAAGTAGCCAAACCAAGCACCACCAAAGCAAGAGAGACACAAGAATTTGTTAAGGGGAAAAAACAAGAAAAAACCCCAATATTATGAATGGAGGCAAAATGCCTAAAGAATAATACAAAGAGAGAGAGCTTCAGCCTTTGCTTGCTTGCTTGAGTCTTAAAGAATGAAAGGAGAGGCACCTCAATAAGTAGAGGTGAGAATGAGGAGTTAGAATGTAACTCCCAACTCAATGAATGCCACCATTCATCTATGTGTGTGTAAAGTGTCACCTCTTAAGGGGGTGGTTACAAATAATCCTTAATAAAGGAATTAAAAAATAAGTCATCCTCACACATGTGTGAGATGACAAAAATACAAAAGACTTGTAGGGATTCCTTTGGAATATTCCTACAAGTTAATAAAATATTACAATTAAAGAATAACCTTTACCAAGTAAAGATTAATCTTCTAACATCCCCCTTTAAGCTTTACTTGGGGAAGTTACATCAAACCCTTCAATGGGTTGTAATCCAATATTTTTACAATGGAAGAGAAATTTAACTTTACAAAGAGCTTTGGTGAGAATATTTGCAACTTGATCTTCACCTTTACAATACAAAAGAGAAATTTGCTTGTCTTCAATTTTCTCTCTAATGAAATGATGTTGAAGAGCAATGCTTGGTCCTTGCATGAAAAATTGGATTCTTTTCCAAAGAAATAGCACTTTGATTATCACAATATAAAGGAGTAGGATCCTTTGGAGGTAGACCCAAGTCTTCAAGTAATCTTCTTAACCATAATGCTTCTTTAGATGCATTTGTACAACCTTTATATTCAGCTTCTGTAGAACAAAGAGAAGTAGATTGTTGTTTCTTACTATTCCATGAGATTGCACTTGATCCAACAAAGAAACAATAACCACAAGTGGATCTCCCATCATTGGGATCACCTCCTAAATCTGAATCAATATAACCCTTTAAAGAAAAATCACAATTTGCATCATAAAAAAGACCAAGATTAAGAGTACCTTTAACAAATCTTAAAATTATTTTTGCAACTTTAAAATGAGTTTGTTGTGGTTTAGACATAAATCTAGAAACCAATCCAACACTATAAGAAATATCAGGTCTTGTAAGAGTTAGATAATTTAAACTTCCTACTAATTGCCTATATAAAGTAGGATCAACAAAAGGAGTTTCCATATCAACCATTAATTTAGTTCCTAATTCACAAGGAGTAGAAACACACTTTGCATCATTCATTTTAAATCTATCTAAGAGATCTTGAGCATATTTATGTTGAGAAAGAAAAATACCTTTAGGTGTTTGCCAAATTTGCATACCCAAAAAATAATGTAATAGGCCTAAATTAGTCATTTGAAATTTTTGATTGAGTTGAGACTTAACATCACTAATCAAATTGTTAGAACTAGAAGTGATAATTAAATCATCAACATATAAAATAATAATCACAATATCATCTTCACTATGCTTAATATATAAATTTGGATCATTTTTACTTCTAATGAAACCTTGAGATAAAAAGAAGGCATTGATCTTTGAATACCATTCTCTAGGAGATTGCTTTAAACCATAAATTGATTTCTTCAATTTGCAAACAAGATGTTCATTTCCTTCCTTAATGAAACCCAAAGGTTGAGACATAAATTTCTTCATGTAAATCACCATTTAAAAATGCACTTTTAACATCCATTTGATGAATAGGCCAATGCATATGAGAAGCTAAAGAAAGAACTAATTTAATAGTGGGCATCTTAGCTACTGGAGCAAAAGTTTCATTATAATCTAAACCTTCAATTTGAGATAAGCCCCTAGCAACTAATCTAGCTTTAAACTTGCTAACTTCATTATTTGCATTAACCTTAGTTTTATACAACCATTTGCATGAAACAAGATTCTTACCTTGAGGTAATTGAACTAAATCCCAAGTATTATTAGCAATTAAAGTATCATATTCTTCTTGCATAGCCTTTTGCCAATGAGGTTGATCTTTAGCTTGTTCATAAGTTTGAGGATCATTTGAATTCATAATGTTAGACATCAAAGCATGATTACAATAATTTGCCTTTCTTCTTTTAGGTGGATTTTTAGCTAAATAATCCTCACTTTCTTGCAACAAACTTTTAAACCATTTTGGCATTCTTTTAGATGTAGGAGTATCATCACTAGAAGAAGAATCATGAGGAGAAATTTCAACATCTTCATCATCACTATCACTATGAGTAAGAGATGCATTAGGAGGGTTAAGAGGAGTTTCAACTTGAGGAGTATCCTCCACAACAATAACTTTATTTTGAGAAGAATCAATATTATGCACTTTAGAACAACCATGAACACCATTTTCAGCAATGCATACATCTCTAGCAACTTTAACTTTGTTAGTAAGAGGATTATAACCTCTATAAGCTTTAGAATGTTCATCATAACCAACAAAAATATGATAAGAAGATTTAGCATCTAATTTTTGCCTCTTTTGTTTAGGTTTGTGAACATAAGCAATTGAACCAAAAATCCTTAAATGCTTAAGATTGGGCTTCCTCCCAGACCAAGCTTCTTCTGGAGTTATATCCTTTAAAGCTTTAGTAGGAGTCCTATTAATAATGTAAGTAGCACAAAACATAGCTTCTGCCCAACATATTTTTAATGACGTTGTGACATGCATCTGCATTCATTTGAAACAAATAGGTTTTATTTCCAACAAAGCTGCATAATTTTGTTGAGGTGTGGCAGGAATGGTTATCATGTATTTTGATGAGTTTTTAAATAACTATTAAATCACATTTTGTTTCCATGTGCACAAATTATGAGTTCTAAGAATTTTTGAGTGGCAAAGCTGAATTTAACAAATTTGTGAAATTCGAAAAATATATCAAGGCAATTCTTACTACTTGAGAAAATGGTCCAGTTTCTTTTAGAAAAATCATCAAAAAAAGTAAGTGCATGCACCTTGATCCTTGGATGGAGTTATTCTCCATAGGTCCCCAAAAGGTCACCCAGAACTAAGTGCAACTTATGGGATTGCCCTCATGAGTGAGCCATGTGGAAAGAGCCTGTCTAAAATACTTGTCACTTTGTTTAAGACATGAGTGACCACTGAGGCAATCATCTACCATATTAAATTATTGGCCATTGTTGGCAACATATGATAATACCAAATCTTTCATACTGAAACATTCAGAAATCGTACGTGGAGTGTAAAGGCATCCCTAGATTGAGCAAACTCATAAAATTTGAACAAATTATCATTGTCTAATTTAGCATTAGCAATGACCTTGTTTTGTTTTGGATCAATAACATAGCACATATCTTTGTAAAATTCTATTTTATAATCTTGACAAAGCTTAGCAATTGAAAGCAAGTTAGTCTTTAATTCGGGAACATATAAAACATCATGCAATTTACCATTAGGAACATTCACATCTCCAATTTCTTCTACTTTACAAGTATGATTATTAGCAAGTTGAAGAGGAACATTTGATATATCAGGTTGCATAGACTCAAAAACTTCTTTATGTGAAGTAACATGTTGAGATGCACCTGAATCAATAACCCATTCAAGAGGTTGAGAAACATTAGAACTACAAGTAAAAGCACGTCTAGATTGATTTGCATTATTTTGAAACTTATTATTATTAGGTTTATTTTGTTGTTGATTATTTTGCTTTATAGGCTTTTTCTCATTTTGCTTTTTAAAACAAGTGTTTTGCCAATGACCATCCTTATTACAATAAGTGCAATGTGGTTTCTTAGAAGAGTTAAACTTTCTAGGATCATTGCCATTATTATAATGAGGTTTGGAATTATAATGTTGATGTTTAGAATGAGGTTTAAAATTTTTTAGCATGATTCAGGCAAGAGCATCTGTTCATTAGACTTAGATGCGGGGCTAATTGGCAGCTCTTCTTGTCTTAATAAATCCACGAGAAAGCATGTTCCTTCTAGACTTAAAATTACCAAACTAAAATTGGCAGCTCTTCTTATCTTAATAAATCACGAAAAATATCATAAGTTAATTGAGTAGCTAAAGAAGGAATAGCTAATTGAGCATAAATATTAATAATGAATTGCTGAAATTGTCTAGGAAGACACTTTTAAAGAATAAGATGAATTAATCTAAGATTATCTAATTTAACTCCTAAACCATCCAATTGACCATTTAAAGCATCAAATTTTAATAAAAATTCATCCATAGATTTAAAATCAGAATACCTCAAATATTCAAGTTGATCTTGAATTTGATTTTTTCTTGATTCATTTGTACTATCATAAATTGTTTTGAGTTTGTCCCATGCTCCATAGGCAGTTGTGCATGTCCCAATATGAACATAAAGTTCGGGTGACATGGAGATACCTATGAGACCAAGGGCTTCCTCATTTTTGAGATTCCATTTTTTGATTTCATCTTTAGATGCAGATGAACCTGGTTTAGATTTAGGATATGTAGCTACATCTAAAAGATGTTTAAACCAAAAAATAAAGCATATATGAGTTTTCCAAGAATGATAGTTAGAAGAATTCAACTTAATTTTAGGAATCAAAGTAGACATGATTGTAATAAAAAAATTCACAACTTTATGATAAAAATAATGACTACTTTAAATATTTGCTTAAAAAAAAAACTCTTTAAAAAAACAAATAAATTGCTTAAATTTAGAACAAAATAAAACCCCTTTAAGATAAAATTGGAAACAATAACCTCTTTAAGAAATGAAACTAAATGTTTGTGGATATTCATTTTCTGTGGTGGAAGGATGAAATTCATTTGGGAGGACATTAAAATTAATGTTGTTTAGAACTATATGAAATTAAAATTAATAATATTAAAAAAAAAAAAAGAAAATAAAAATTAATATTGAATTATTATGATGGATTAAAGAACCATTACAAAAAAACTCAAAAAGAATACTAAATTTTCATATAAAAGAATGTTTGAAACTTTAAACCTAAATTTGAACTTTAAAAAAAAATTTATATTAAAAGAATATTTTAAAAACTCAAATGAAAAAGGTAAAAGCTTTTATTTATTACTTTTTCCTTATAAAGACTATTCTTAATTTTTTTTTAAAAATGACTTAAAGTAAAAGTTCTTACTTGAAGAACTAATCAAAGCTTTTTTTGAAAAAATTTAAAAATCCTCTTTCATTTTAAAGATGGAAAAATATTTTCTTTTTTAAAGAAGAATGAAGTGAATTAAAGACAAATAAGTGAGATAAAAGGTTTAAACCGAAAGACAAAATAAGGTAAGGGATTTTCCTTGGGTTTAAAGAGAGCGAAAATAAATTTTAAGTCTGAGGAGGAAGGTGAACTACAGGGAAAAGAGTAAATGATGGAGTTACAAAGGGAGGTAGAGTAAAGAATTTTGGCAAAGGCAAGGGAGGGAAGTACAACTCTGGAAAGAGTAGAGGAATGAAACCCCCCAAAAAAAAATATTTTTGTTTATTTGTTATATTTATTAAAAAAAATAATAGGGTTTAAAATGTAAATTGATTTATTATTGATTTTTTAAAACTTTAAAAAATAAGGATTTGATTTTTTTGAAGAAAAAAAATTGCATTATCAACATAGATGATTTTTTGAAACAAAAAAATTATTTTTCTTAAAGAAAATAGTATGAAATATTTTAGAAAAAAAACTGAGTTAAAGAGGTTTAGAGAACTAAAAAAATGACTTTTTTTTAATTTGTTCTATTATACATATTTAAAAGAAAATATCTTTTACAGATCTAATATACAGATTTGCAAAAAAAAGTAGATTAGCTTTTTTTCTAAAATGAATTTCTGAACTAGAGTTAGAACCCCTAAAACGTGTTTGAGGTGGAGCATGCAAAATGGGTTTAAAACACAGACTACTTGCTGTTTGAGGTTTAAAAATTATAAACTTACAATATGCATGCAAATAGAAATACTTTAAAACTTTGGTGCAAATGCACACAAAGGTTAGAGACAGAAACTATATAGGCCAAATTTAGCTTTGGCTCTTCTTCTCGTAGAATTGTCTCCAATGAATTGTGCTGAAAATTTTAAATCATCTCCACTTCAATATAAAAAAAGAAATAAAAAAACAATAGAAAAGTACTAATAAAAGTATTTGAAGAAAAAGGTCCCTAAATAAATTAAGATGTAAAACCAAACACCTAAAACAAAAGAAGAGACCTAAAAATTTAAGGAAAAACAGAAAAAAGAACTTGTCAGATGGAGGCATCACCACAGAGAATGTCACGAGAGAGCTTCAGCCTTTGCTTGCTTGCTTGAGTCTTAAAGAATGAAAGGAGAGGCACCTCAATAAGTAGAGGTGAGAATGAGGAGTTAGAATGTAACTCCCAACTCAATGAATGCCACCATTCATCTATGTGTGTGCAAAATGTCACCTCTTAAGGGGGTGGTTACAAAGAATCCTTAATAAAGGAATTAAAAAATAAGTCATCCTCACACATGTGTGAGATGACAAAAAGACAAAAGACTTGTAGGGATTCCTTTGGAATATTCCTACAAGTTAATAAAAAATTACAATTAAAGAATAACCTTTACCAAGTAAAGATTAATCTTCTAACAGATTCTCAGCCTTTTTTTGCTTCTTGAAGTATTTTGGGAAGCCTTCATTTGCAGTATTTGGGAGTTTCTATTTGTTGTTGAAGATTACTGTCTTTGAATTTTAGGAGATTTGTCATAGTTGATTATGGGGTTTTCATTGCATCCTATTGTGATTATGTTGGAAAGGGGAAACTATAAATAATGGAAAGATTGTATCATAAAACATCTCAGATGGCTTCATTTGTTGCCATATTTGTAGAATCTTGTTCCCCCTCCTGGTACTGATAGTAAGAAATTTGCATGGAATTTCAAAAGGGATCATGTCCTAGGAGCTATTGCAATACATACTAATGATGCCACTTTGGATGCTATTGATCATTTTGAGTGTCCTTATATTCTTTGGACTAAAATTTGGGAAATACATGGAGATCCTGATACCCGCTATTCCCAGATGATCATGTTTCAGATTGTTTTGTGCCTCTTCATTTTTTAGACAGGATACCCTATGATAATGCTACTATGTAGGAGTTTGAAGTGTTGGAATAATTTGAGTCTTCAAATGAGGATGACGAGGGTTCTTCAGATGCTCCTTCTGCTCCATCAAGGACAGTTGATATACCTTCATCTTCAGTGGTTCATTGTGCAAAGTCATTGAGTGAGGCTCTTATCATTCCTATTCAGTAGGACCATTCATTTTGTGTTGATGATTCATTGAGAACATCTAGTGATTCATCACAACCAGTGTCTCATTGTCTTCCTGATTGGGATTCTTATTTTTTGAACATTAGTTCATTGTTCGTGGAATCTCACATTTCTATGTTGGAGGACACATTTGAGGGTATATCCCTCCTATTTGATGATAGTTGTGGTACAAATGTTGTCACCCCATTTCAGTCTCTGGATATTGTACAACATCAGTTTCTAGTGATACCTTTTTTTTCATCTTCTATTATGATTAGGCATGTTCCTGATTGGTTTGTGGCATCATCTTCCAAGGTCTTGGTGATATATGAGTAGATTCTAGAGACATCATCATACATATTCATGCTTCTTTCTTTGAATTCCTATTTGGAATGAGAAGAATACCTGCACTT
This sequence comes from Sequoia sempervirens, assembly GCA_007258455.2. NCBI lineage: Eukaryota > Viridiplantae > Streptophyta > Pinopsida > Cupressales > Cupressaceae > Sequoia > Sequoia sempervirens. The sequence goes on along the minus strand of VDFB02331426.1, from coordinate 951 downwards.
ATATTTGGTTTTGTTTCTTCCGAAAGGGAGACAAGTTGTTTGTTGACATTGGATCATGTTTTGTCTTCATACACTTACCATTTTTGTAGGTGATTAGACATTGTGGGGGGATATATAAACTCTCTCTCTTTCCCTCTTATTGGGGGGGCCATTGATTGTTGTATATACATGGTGTATATAGTCCTTGTGGGGTGTTATTGAGTCCTCCATCCATGCATCATTTTTTTTTCTTTTCTCTTTTGGAGAGGGTTTTTTTTCTATAGGGTTTTTTTTCTATAGGGTTTTGTCTCCTTTTCTCTAGTTGTGAGAGATTGCATTGTAAATGGGTACCTAACATGGTTGTGTAGTCAAGACCCATATAGCATTCTTTGCATTTTTGTATTTTCATTCTCCCTAAGTTGCACTTAAGCAAGGTGTTAGCATAATTAAGTTTTCACTTAGGGTAGATTACTTTGATTAGTTTCTCCTAGGTGGTTTTTCCCATGTGGGTAGTTTTCCCACCTAACACTTTTCTCATGGCTTTAAAAGCCTGTACATTGTGTAAATTAATCATCGCATATTTCATTTTCTTCTCTAGTGAAGTAGCTTAGTGCTCCTCTCTATCTCATGAAGGTTTCTTGTCATTGATTTTTCCTGGGTTATTCACTCTAATAGCTAGAAAATTAGTTTTTAATATTTTTGGAAACTCCTAAAAAATTCATAACAAATTATTACTTGTAAAAAAATTATAAAAAAATGTGTTACATTCGAGCATTTTTCCTTTACTTATATTGAAAGATTAAAAAAAAAAATCTCATACTTAGGTTGGCCAAAATGACACTTGTTATTTTTTTTCAAAAAGTATAGTACTTCATTGAAATTTTAAATTTTCACCAGATAAATTTACTTTTTTCTAAAAAAAACTAGCAACCTACAAACTACATTCAAATTACAACAAATTCTATTCCTACA